>CM032446.1:258328291-258564141 GCA_019049505.1 Pachyrhynchus sulphureomaculatus | reverse complement strand
CTGCTATTTCTGGGCGAAGAAATGAAGAAAGTAATTTTTAATAGCTTCTTTGAAAGTCAATTTTACACCATTAAAAGGGTTCTGCAGAAGACGAAACAAACAGTAGTTTGGGATGTTGTTATCGTCTCGCGTTATTGTGATGAAAGAGGTCTTTTCCATTATTTAATTTTGGCCGCTTTCTCTCAATAGCTTGCTGCAATGCGATTAATTGACACTAGAGATCAGTATCAAACATATATTCTACCAAACACTCAATATTACCTTCCTTGGCATTAATCTTGGCTTTGTCAGCGTTTACGCAGCTTGACGATATTCCGAGGAGGATGTTTTCGACAAATTAGTGTCGTATGTGATCAATTTTTCATTGCAGATGTTTCAAAAATCGATTTAGTTCCGTTGCAACGATGCATCGCAGATGGAAATTCGGTTAATTATGCTTTTAGCCTTTAATTCATGTGGCACCCAAACATCGAGCTTCCTTTTGTGTCCAGCCGTCTTCAAATGGTTTTAAAACTGTTCGTTGATATATGTTTAGATCTTTAGCGATATAATAACAGCTTATGTGTTGTTCTTGCTGAATCTTTTCCAAGATTCAATCACGTCTATCTGCGATTATCTGACCAGAGTAAGGTGCACCCGTGACATCGAAATTTTCCGAACGAAGACGAGCAAACCATCTCTGGGCTGTTATTCTTGATAAAGTACCTTTACCATTAGCAGCACATATTTCTTCACGAGTCTGTGCAGCTTTTTTCCTTCTATTATACTGCAAAATATAGCGAATTTCTTCAGAAATTTTAAAAAGTTGTAATTTTCGATGAATAAATATGACTACTTTTTTTTACCTCCAGATAGTTAAGTAATAGAAAATACCCGGTCAAGTGCAAGTTGAACTTGCGCAATTAGTGTTCATTGCTTTTAAAATAAAAAATGTTGTAACGGAAGTATAAAATGATCAGTGCCTTCACAAAACACACCCCAAATGAGTTTTTCAACAAAGTTTATTTCTAATTGAAAATTGATGACCTTGAAATTTCTGTTTTTTTATATACCAGATAAATTATTACAGGTAATGCACTGGTGATAATTTTCGTTCGATCTACACCCCGTGGAGAATATTCCAGAATTTTTTCAAAATTTTTTGATAAGTACTTTTCGAGATAAGGCGGGTGGACAGCGATTTTTCGTGATTTTTTAAAAATAATATAAAGAAAAGTGCGCGCAAGTATTACATTATATATGGGACGATCCGCGTCAACCGGATCAGAGCTACGACCAAAATTAGAAGCAACCAAAAAACTTGACTAACGGCTCATTTTAAAGATTAGAGCGTCTACTTTCAAATGCCGAGTGCGCCTTTAAAAAATCCAATATGGCGGCTCCAATATGGCGGCCGGTAGCCGGAGAAAAATCAAGTGTCCAGCAAAAAAAGCTTGTAAAAATAAAAATTTGTAACTGTTTGGGTCGTTTTTTTTTTTTGGCTCAAATTGTAGCTGATGGACGCCCCAAAAAATTGGGGTGGTAAGTTGATAAAATCCAACATGGCGGATCCAATATGGCGGTCAAAAATCCAATATGGTGGCCGAATTTTTGCAAATGAACCGATCTGCACTAAATTTGGAAACGGGGGTTTTTAGGGTCGCTGATCACGAATCCGAGGTCTGATTTGCCAAATTCAAGATGGCGGATCCAAGATGGCGGATTAAATTTTCGAAAATCTATCGATTTGTACCAAATTTGTTATACGGGTTTTTGGGGTCGCCGATTACGAATCAGAAGTTCGCTTTTCAAAATCCAAGATGGCGGACCCAATATAGTAGATTGCCTTATTCAGTTTCCACCATATTGGGTCCACCTTCTTGAATTTAAGAATTTTAGAAATTTGACCTCAGATTCGTTATCAGGGACCCCAAAAACCCCCGTATAACAATTGGATCCATGTTTGATTTTGTCAACTTACCACCCCAATTTCTTGGGGCGTCCATCAGCTACAATTTGAGCCAAAAAACGACCCAAACAGTTGCGAATTTTTATTTTTACAAGCTTTTTTGCTGGACACTTGATTTTTCTCCGGCTACCGGCAGCCATATTGGAGCCGCCATATTGGATTTTTCAAAGGCGCACTCGGCATTTGAAAGTAGACGCTCTAAGCTTTAAAATGAGCCCTTGGTCAAGTTTTATGGTTGCTTCTAATTTTGGTCGTAGCGCTGATCCGGTTGACGCGGATCGTCCCATATATATTTTTTACTCGTGTTTTTACAAGCTTTCATTTGACACCACACTCGATTACCCAGTAAAAAATTTTTTTTTTCACTTCCGATTTCATCCCCCAAAACTAACCCTTAAAGTCAAAATTTAACTTTCAAAACTACATGGCTCTGACGAGGCTATCAATTCCTATATATATTATTGCCAAATTTCAACTTTCTACGACAAATAGTTTCGGAGAAAATCGGGTGTGACACACGGACAGACAGACGGAGAGACAGACGGACAGACAGACACCGAAGTGATCTTATAAGTGTTCCGTACGGAACACTAAAAGAACCCAAATGACAGATGAAAAATCATCTTCTCGAGGTTAAATAGCTTGGCAGACCTAATTAAAAGTAAAACTGACTTCAGTCATTCTTTTTCCATTCCGTTTTGTGAGAAAATGTATCTAAATTTATATTTTTGTCCGCATTGATAAAGTAATAAATTATTAATCTTAATTATTACCGATAACACAAATAAATACGAAATCTCGATTAAACTGATTAAATTACAATCTTAAATTAAATGAACCGTCAGCATTATATCACATGTAAACATGGTCCGTGTACCAAGGAGACCACGTCATAGTATTCGCGCACTACATTGAACAAAGTTAACTTTCAAAAAGTGTATGATATTTATCAAAGATAACTTAAAATCACCACTGAGTTTCATGATATTTTGGCTTAAAGTTTGAACTTCCATAAATTAAATTCGTGATTTGTTCTCGATAAGTTTTTCCATCGTCAGATCACAGTAAATATAAAACACAGTAGCGACAGTCAGACTCGGCACCTTTGATCTCAAGAGGTTCGAGTTTGTAATGATCACATGACCTGTCGCCATATTGCTGGTATGATGCCCGCGAGTTCTTGAAATATTCAAATTCCTTCTTTCAAGAAAAATCCTATTCTGCAGAATAAAAATGAATGCTTGCTTATTTTTCACATGCCTTTGTCCTTATCGTTATCTCAAGCATGCGCAGTATTAATATTCACCTTCTATAAATTTTTTTTTTATTCATTTCATGGTTAGACACATCGGTTATTAAATTATTTGGTGGGTCAACACAAGTTTCTAAAATAAATAATATTTCATTTGAAATTAACACTACACACACTGTAATGCCATCGTGCCAAAGATTGCAAAATCCCAACATAATCTGAACATTAATTAACTGTTGTTAACTGTTTGCCATAAAAGATTATAATTTCAATTTTACCGTATTGTGTACCTAAGTAGAAAATAAACAGTCGCTACCATAATAGCGATAAGAATAACAAACTTCAAATAACCTCTCTTATAAGTTCCTAAATAAGGGACATGATTATCCTTAATGAAGATTTCTGTTATTTTGTTTCAATACTGCGCAACCTCCAAATGGTGGGCGCATGCTTCAAATAACTATTACAGCTGAGTCCTTATATTGAATTTCTTCCCTTTACTACTGCGCAAGCTCTAAGCGGTGAGCGCATGCTTCAAATAAGGATAAAGACAGTGGCCTACCAAAATAAGCGTTGCAAAATCTCTCTATTGTCCGGGGGGAAAAATATTTATTTTGAGAATATGTCTCTGCACACCTTCAGCTTCGCGCTTATAATGTCAACAATCATGCCCTTATATTTCAGCGAATCTCAGTAATCTGGAGAGATTAAAAATAATTGTAATTATCATTTTAGGATGAGATCTAGTTAAATCTAATATAATAATTTTCATACAACTAATGACTTATCGTGCTTATATACTACTTATATAATAAAATTAAATCCATGCACTGATTTATTCAAACTCATTCGTGTTGGAGAATTACTACTTTTGGATGCCCAGATTAAGTTTTGAAAGTTTGGCTAGCGAATTTTAGCAGATAATATAACTTAGCTCAAGCAAATAATTTTGTAATGAAAGTTAGTCTTTATATAATATATTACATAATAGAAATAAACAATTATGAATAAATTACCTTTTAGAATCCTTGGGAAATCTAAAAAAAACTAACTCCTTTAGAGATACCACGTATATTTTTACAAGCACTAACCTCACAACAAAAACTTCGTTTTGACATCTTTTTTTTAATTATTTTCAATTATAACGTCAAACGAGTCATTTATTTATTGGAAAATTATTAATAATGAATTTCGGAGCACGTTATAAAAATATTCTCCTTAAAATCCAGATGTAAACACAACCCACGACCGCGCCGTCAGCCATGTTGTTGGTATGATAGAGGATGCATGCGTGATAAAAAACAGGACCTAAAAATTTTCTTGAGCTACGTTACTGTGTTTTATGTTTACTGCTGTCAGACCGTTTGTGACCAAAAAAGAAGTTAATATGTGCCCTGTAACTTCTTTTTATTATCCCTACTTTATTTGCTTATAGAAAGAAGGCGATTCGACATATAGTATCCCAAAAATTGATATAGATTAAAGTGAGCGAATTAATTGACCCTTGTTAAAGCTTTATCTATTTGGCTTAATTATTATTTTATTTTCTACTAGCCGGGCCCGCGGCTCCGCTCGCGTGGACTTGATTCACTACTATCGTCACTGCTTATTCCTTATGTTACCCAACGTAATAAAATATCTCCCATTATTTCCTCTTACCTTCCTTATCTCCCATTATCTCTACATAATTTCCATAATCTAGGCTTATCTCTGCTCATCTCCCATTATTTCTCCTTATCTCCCATTATTTATACATATTTCCCATTATCTCACCTTATCTCCCATTATCGAGGCTTATTTCGACTTATCTCCCATTATTTTTCCTTATCTCCCATTATCTTACCCTATCTCCCATTATCTAGGCTTATATCGAATTATATAGAACATATGTATAAATTTACAAAAATACGTCAATCGGATAAGTGGTTCTCGAGTGATAAGCGCACTAACGGACAGACAGACAGAGAGACGTTACATTTTATAGATATTATATTTTTTGCTACATGATATTGTTCCATATTTAATGCTTTAGGCAGTGTATTGCAAGAGAACGCGCTAGCGGCAAACTCAGACTTGATTCACTATTATCGTCACTACTTATTACCTTATGTCACCTAACGTAATAAAATATATCCTATAACCTGGGCAGAGAACATACGTATGTTTAAAAAAAAAGCACGTAAATCGGATAAGTGGTTCTCCAGTGATAAACGCACTAACGGATAGATAGACAGACAGAGAGATAGACAGACATTTTTTATATATATATATATATATATATATATATATATATATATATATATATATATATAGATATAGATTATTATTATTATATAACCTGGCCAAAGAATATATGTATGAATTTAAAAAAAGAGACATGTAAATCGAATAAGTGGTTCTCGAGTGATAAACGCACTAATGGACAGACTGACAGACAGAGAGACATTGCATTTTATATATATTATAGATTATAGATATTCTCTGCTACATAATATTGTTCCATATTTAATGGTTTAGACTGTGTATTGCAAAAGAATGCGCTAGCAGCAAACTTTTTTTCGATTTCATTCACTATTATCGTCACTGCTCATTCCTTATACTACCTATCGTAATAAAATATAGCCTATAACCTGGCCGAAGAACATATGCATGTTTTTAAAAAAAAAGTACGAAAATCGGATAAGTGGTTCTCCAGTGATAAGCGCACTAACGGACAGACAGACAGACAGAGATACGCTGCATTTTATATGTATTATAGATGTGATAAAATATATATCTATAACCTGGCCAGAGAACATATGTATGAATTTAAAAAATCACGTAAATCGGATAAGTGGTTCTCAAAGGATAAGCGCGGTAACTGACAGACAAAGAGAGAGACGTTGCATTTTATATATATTATAAATATAGATTATTATTATTATATAACCTGGCCAAAGAATACTCGTATATGTATGAATTGAAAAAGACAGGTAAATCGGATAAGTGGTTCTCGCGTGATAAACGCACTAATGGACAGACAGACAGACAGAGAGACATTGCATTTTATATATATTATAGATTATAGATATTCTCTGCTACATAATATTGTTCCATATTTAATGGTTTAGGCTGTGTATTGCAAAGGAACGCGCTAGCGGCAGACTTTTTTCCGACTTCATTCACTATTTTACGTCACTGCTCATTCCTTATGCTACCTATCGTAATAAAATATAGCCTATAACCTGGCCAGAGAACATAAGTATGTTTTAAAAAAAAAGTACGTAAATCGGATAAGTGGTTCTCCAGTGATAAGCGCACTAACGGACAGACAGACAGACAGAGAGACGTTGCATTTTATATATATTATAGATTAAAGTTTGGTTTCAAATTGAATAAAGTGTGTAGTAGTAATTTTCTTTGGTCGGGGGGAAAGGAAAGTATATTTTATTTTGGTTAAGAAAGCATACAATCGGTCAGGTAAGAATGTATCGCGGATTCTCCGTTAAAAAATAAATTTGTTTAAAAGTTTTTTAAATGATTCGAAAGTAAAGGATTGTCATTAAAATGCTACTGATTCAGTAGGTCGTTCGGTCGATGCACCTGGCATCTTCGGGGCATACTTTCGACCAGATCTTCCGCGTATTCTTGGGCAAAGATTTTCAAACAACTCGTATTTGCCATGACGGCTGCTTCACTGAGTACACTTTTCTATTACGAAACTTCTGCTTCTTGTATGAACACCCCTCGTCGATTGGGTTTGCGTCTGGCGACTGTGATGGCCAATCTTGTGTGACGATACCGGATTCCCCTTTCTATTGGCCACATGTTTTACTCCGATGTTTGGGGTCGCTATCCTCTTAAAGAATCCACTCCTCATTTTTATCGACAAACCACCATTTGGTAGTGGGTATTAATGCATTTTTTCAGCATTCAAATTGTAGGTAAAGATGAAAAGGGTGTTTCACGGTGCGCTGAACCAGTCGGCTAGTGGAAATGGAAAAAGCTCATGGGGTGATAACATAACCCCAAAATACTTCGGCACTTCAAGCGTTAGCCCGGAAATGAGTACGAATCGTTTCATATGATACGAGGCTGGTTTGAAAAGTCCGAGAGATGGCACCACCGGCGCGTATCGAGGTCATGTTTAGTTAGAAGCATCTCTTGAATGAACGCACACCAAGTTTCAGCCATATTGGTACATTTCTTTGTGTTTGGCATTCGTGTGAATCAAGGAAGTCGAGTGATTTTCAAGAAATGGACGAAAAAGAATTTCGTGTGGTGATTAAAAATTACTTTATGAAAGGCAAAACGCCTCAGGAGACTAAAGAGAAGCTTGATAAACATTATGGTGACTCTGCACCTTCGATTAGAACAGTTTATAAGTGGTTTCAAAATTTTCGAACTGGCCATATGGGCACAAGTGACGCTGAACGTTCTGGACGGCCTGTGGAGGTTACGACTCCAGAAATCATTGATCAAATCCATGATATGGTGATGGATGACAGAAGAGTTAAGGTGCGTGAGATTGCTAGTGCTGTGGGCATCTCGACTGAATGGGTACATAATATTTTGCATAAACATTTGGACATGAGAAAGCTATCCGCAAGATGGGTGCCGCGATTGCTCACGCTTGACCAAAAACGGAATCGTGTGAAGTGTTCCAAGGATGGTTTGCAGCTGTTCCAGAAGAATCCGGAGGACTTTAAGCGTCGTTTCGTCACTGTGGATGAAACATGGATACATTACTATACTCCTGAGACCAAACAACAATCTAAACAATGGGTTACCAAGGGGGAATCTGCACCAAAAAAGGCGAAGACCGTTCCTTCAGCCGGAAAGGTTATGGCGACTGTCTTTTGGGATTCGCAAGGGATAATCTTCATCGACTATCTGGAAAAGGGTAAAATTATTACAGGTGAATATTATTCATCGTTATTGGACCGTTTGAAAACCGAGTTGCAAGAAAAACGCCCGCGATTGGCCCACAAGAAAGTCCTTTTCCATCACGACAACGCACCAGCACACACCTCAGCAGTTGCGGTCGCAAAATTAATGGAAATAGGATTCCAACTCCTATTTTCCAGACTTGGCTCCCTCGGACTACTATTTGTTCCCCAATTTGAAGAAATGGCTGGCGGGACAAAGATTTTATTCAAACGAGGAGGTGATTGCAGACACTAATGGATATTTTGCAGACTTGGACAAATCCTATTATTCGGAAGGGATCAACAAACTAGAACATCGTTGGACGAAGTGTATAAGCCTAAAAGGAGACTATGTCGAAAAATAAACACATATGTAGTTTTTATTTTTGCACGGACTTTTTAAACCAGTTTCGTATATCCATGTTTAGTTTTTGCGCCCCTTGGCGCGAAGTTAAATGAGGATATCGGTGAAAATAATCATTTTTTCGTCATTGTCCAACACTTTTCCTCTCTAACCACGTTCTGGTAGTTCTTCAACATTTTTTAATTGATACTATCATTTTACCCACTTGCTAACGAATGCTCTCGACTTGCCCATATGAATAACAGCCGCTGTAGGCATCATTTTTCGATCTTTTGGATGCTTAATAATGTACTATTTAACTATAAATAAGGTTAAAAATGAATCTTTTTCTACAAAGCATTGTTTGCAGGGATGCCAACAATAATTTAAAAAAAAAAGGAATTTGTTTTACCGTCTACAAGGTATAGGCGATACGTTGTTACTTGATCGACAGTATTTTATTTGTTATGACATAACAATAATAGGAACAACTGAAAACCGACGTGGATGTAGATGGCTGTTAAAAAAGTAAATGTCAAAAAATAGATAATGTATTGTCTAAGAGTTGAGTACCAATTATATTTATACATTATTAGTAAACACTTGAATTAAGGTAGTGCTGAATCCCGGTTAGAAATTTTTACTATACTGGGTGAAGTAAGAAATAATACTTTCGTGGGCCATTATCTTAGGAAAAATAATTTAAAAATATAATGTTCCATGGTCTTTCGATGTTTTTTTTCAACTTCCTGTTTTTAATAATTTCTGAAAATGATTCATTTCATGTTAGATAGAACAATGGCAATTTAAACCACTATTTTGTAATATCCAATAGAAATATGCACCCTCTGTAGACTTCTAGGTTGTTGTAGCCAAGAGACACGTCAGTGCTTACATCATATATATACACATAATCAAGAAAATCTTGATTTAGTGTCAAATAAGATTTTGTGTTTCACTTTTATATTTTGTGAAAAAAAATGTTTTTAAATATTATTACAATTTTGTTTTTCCTAATGACAAGGTAAGGTAAATAAACATATTGTTATCTGAATATTTAATTACGTGAGTATACGTGTAAGTTACCTACCTAGCTTATAGAGTCTAAATAATACTTCTTTCTATATAACCACCGTCTATACTTATACATTCACAGAAGAGTGAACAAACTTGTCCCATTTGATGTGTCAGCTCGTGAAAATCCCAACTTTTCAATACGCCCACAATCAAATACTATAAATCTGCCCAGGAGTGGATTAAAATACATAATTTTTAAAGATTTTTATATCTGCATCGTTACAGGATACTGGTGTAAAAAATTAAAGCCAATTTATACTGGCTTAACTTTCTTAATTATATTAATGAATGAATTTCCATTCGAATCGAAAATTTAAATATAAATTTTAACATTCTCTTAAAGAGTTTTCTTGGGCCGCAATATTGGCACGTGGAATAATAGGTCCATACTTCTTTAAGGATGATAGAATCCACAATTCAAAACTCTATATGAAGGAAAGCGAACCCTTCACACTAGTTTTACAAAGTTGCGATATATAATCAGAGAACTACATTTCAGTAAAATGGGGTGACATTATATACTTCAAAAGCAACTTTGTTCGTCATTCGGCAACCTCCACGTAGTCACCATTCGGTGCTGACAGATTTATTCTGGTGGGGATATCTTAGAACTAGTCTACAGAAACAATTCTAGCTAGGAATAAGGAGTTCATGGAAGCTACGTGCCAGCAGTAATCAATAATTTCATAGTCCGCTTAGAAGAGTGGTGAAAATTAGAGAGAGATTTAGATAACACTATTTCTGAAAAATAATTTTTCAGGGGCTGTAGTTTGATACAATATAAAGGCTTTTTTATTTACCTATTTTTAATGTTCCGTACGGAACACTTATGGGATCACTTAGGTGTCCATCTGTCTGTCCGTCTGTCACACCTGATTTTCTCTGAAACTATTTGATATTTCTCTCAGTGTGTCTTATCTTCTAAGGACGTTGACGATCACATTTGCCCATCTGATTTTTTCTATTGCCGCTCTACAAAATTCAGTTGTCCACTGGTAAGTTTTTCAACCAGGAGTTGCGATTCCTTCCTGGTCCTCGCTTACCGATTATTTTTCCTTCAGTTATAAGTTGCAGGAGCTCATACTTTTGGCTTCTCATAATATGGCCAAAGTAAGTGTTTTTTCTTTCTTTAACAGCTGGAATCAACTCTAGTTCTTTTCCTATCCGATCAAGTGTTTCCAGTTTTGTGGTATGCGCTATCCAAGGAACACGCAGTATTCGGCGATAGCACCATAACTCGAATGACTCGATTCTTTGTTGTGTTGTCTCTGTGATGGTTACAGCTTCTATACCGTATAACATGGCCGAGAACACGTAGCATCTTAACACTCTTTTCTTATTTTTAAGCTTATTTAACGGTTGCAGAGTAGCAATTACAGAGTAATCTGCGTTTCGTGATTTTTCAATTCTTGAGCGAATTTCAATAGAGTGGTCCTAATCTTCACTAATTATGCTTCCTAAGTACGTTATTTTTGTTACCATTTCAAGTGTTGGTTGTTTTATTTTAATATTTTTATTTGTATTAGGATTCTTTCTGACCACCGTTGTTTTTGTTTTCTTCGTATTCAGTTTTATTCCATATTCCTCACATGCAACAACAATTCCATTCATGAGTCTTTGTAGGCCTTCTTCACTGTCCGCTGTATCATCAGCGTAGCGGAGGTTATTTACACACACACACACACACCATTAATTGTAATTCCATCTTTTTTATCAAAAAGTGCTTTATTGAAGATTTGTTCTGAGTAGATATTGAATAACAGGGGAGACAAGATACATCCCTGGTGTACGCTTTTCTTTATTTTTATTTCTTTGGACATACGATTCTCAACTTTTATTTTGGCAGCCTGATTCCAGTATAAACTTGATATTATTTGTAAGTCTTTGTTGTCAATGTTGCGATTGTAGTATTTCGATCATTTTGTCATGATTTACCATATCAAAGGCTTTTTGGAAATCTCTGAAACATAAATAAACATCAGAGTTGACATCTTTCAGTCAGAACGTGGATGGAGAATAGTGCGTCCCTTGTTCCTTTTGATTTGATATAGAAAGTTGAAATTTGACACAAATGTAGCAATTGATCGTCCAATCGGAGCCGTGTAGTTTTAAAAGTTAAATTTAGACTTAAAGGGTTAATTTTAAGGGGTAAAATCGGAAGTGAGAAAAAATTCCCAGGTCATCGAGTGGGGTATCCAGTGAAAACCGAGTTTAAAATATATATTAGTTAAAACTTGCGCACACTTTTCTTTGGATTATTTTTTTAAAAAATGGCTAAAAATCTCTGTCCCCCACATTATTTCGAAAAGTACCGATTAAAAACTTTTGAAAAACTTCTGGAATAGTCTAAATAAAATGTAGATTGAGCGAAAATTATCACGAGGGCATTACGTTTGATAATTTTTCTAGTATGAGAAAAAACTATGTGGCATGACAGAATGGTGGAAGTTTGGAAAGTTGGGAATTCATCGGGGACTAAGAGCTACGAAATATCAATATATATTCGGTGCGATTAGTAATATCATGATGACTCGTGACCAACGGATGGGCACCGAACACAAAATAATATAATTTTCTTTGTTTATAATTACACAGATATTTAAGTCGCAAATATTTGTTTTACACTTTTACTATTAGATTTTAGATTGAGGTAGAGATTTATTGGCTATTGGCTAACTGGAAAAGACCAGGAATCCAATCTACAGCTTCACCGATGACAGTACGCTTATCTCTTCATTCACTTTGAGCGCTCGAACATTGGCAACTGCAAATATCTGTAGACAGCAGGAGGTCGTTCAACTTAACAAGGACCTGGAAGAAATTCTATCTTGGGGTGATAGTAATCAAGTAGAATTTGACGCTACAAAAACTCAAGCCGCAGTTTTTTTCTAAAAAAATTAACGTTGCTGAATCCGACATAGTTATGTCGGAGTACTCCATTCCTTTAGCATTGCTACTCAATTTGCTGGTTGTTAATTTTGTAGCAGATGGCATGAACATGTCGAGTATTATTTCGAACTAGGAAGCTTTACACTCCACAACAATTGCTAAGTCTGTACAAAGCTCAAATTCGACCAACGATGATATACTGCTCCCATGTTTGGGGCTCTGCTCCCAAACATATACTGCATTTGTTGGATTCTATTCAGAAGAGAGCTGTGCACTTGATCGGAGATCTGGAAATGTCCAGCAACCTTGATTCATTGGAACATCGAAGAATGGTTGGCGACTTGAGTCCTCCCAGAGCGGTGCACGCTAGAAATACAAGTCGCGCTAATACTTCATATCCGTAACGGGGGTTCAGCTTGTTACTCCTCGTACAACCCTTTTTAAGCAGTCTTTTATATGGAGAACCTCATCACTTTAGAATAATTTGCCTAGGACTCTGTTTCCGACCGAGTATAATTTACAGCGATTCAAGACCAACGTGAATCGCTTTTTCCACACCCGTGTCGCTCATATTAATTATACACTATGTTTTAGTTCTCTTGCTGTTAAAACGTTACCTGATGGATTTATAATTGGTGCAGGTTCAGCGTCATATCAAATTGAAGGCGGTTGGGATGCTGATGGGAAAGGACTTGGTATGTGGGATGTGTTTTTACATGAGCGAGGTGGGTGAAAAAAAAATAAATATATTAATTGTTTAATAATTTATTAATTAATATTTAATACTGTATTCAGGTGAACCTAATGGTGATGTAGCTGCCGACTCGTATCATAAATGGGAGGAAGATATTGAAAATGTTAAGAAATTGGGATTAGACTCTTACAGGTATTTGTTTTTTTGGGACCATATGTGGTAAACGTAAAGAGAGGTCAAAATAGTTGATCGTCGTGGCCGTTACTATGTGGTAATTTATCATTTTAACGGAAAGAAATAAAACACTTATTATGTATTATTACCACTATATTGCACAAGTTTTGCGACTGCAGTTTCGACCTATGCGGTCATTATCAAGCTTACGTACTAAACTGAATGATTATTATAAAACATTATTATTTAATTCTAGGGTTAATACAATTGATCTTAAGTGGTAGGGAGTAATTTTAAGGTTTTATGACGGTAAATAGCGGTGAATAGGAAAGGTCTAGTTGGTCGTTTAACAGATTACAGTTTTGGTTTTTCCGATGTTTATAAATTTCCAATGATTCTAAGATATTTAATTTGAAACCTTTCTCCGCATAATGTAGAATTTCTGTATTATGTAAATCGGGAAAGGGGTGTTGGTTTTCTGTACAGTGGTTTGCAAATGAGGAATCTGTTTTTTGTAGTCTATATGATCTAAAATGTTCTGTACATCTGGTTTTAATGTTTCTTCCGCTTTGTCCAATATATATGCTGTTACAGTCCGAGCATTTTAACTTATAAACTCCACATTTTTTAAATTTGTCCGTCTTATCTTTGGCATTGTAAAGGATATTTGATAGGGTACTTTGCGATTTGAACGCAATTTTCAGATTATGTTTTGAAAAAATATTGGCTAATTTTTCGGATAGCGTGCCATGGTAGGGTATTGTAATGTATGCATGTTGTTCCGTGGATTTTATTTTAGGGTATATTAAGCGAAAAGTAAGTTGCTTTTGTTTTTTGTTAATTAGTTTTTCCACCCACTCTCGAGAGAAGTTATTTTTTGTGGCAATGTTTTTAATAGTATTTAGTTCGTCTTCTAGGTCAGCTTTGGATAACGGGAGTGAAAGGGCTCTATGTATCATTGAGTTGAATGCTGCCATTTTATGTTGGTTTGGGTGGAATGAGTCTTTTGGGATCGTTATACCTGTGAATGTGGGTTTTCTGTATACTTTAAATGTGCAACTGTTATTCGTATGTAAGATGCTTAGATCTAGAAAGTTAATTTTGTTATCTGCTTCCTGTTCTAGAGTAAACTGAATTTTTGGGTGGATGCTATTAATGAAATTTAAGAGATTGTCTAATTGTCTTGAGGAGCCTTTGAAACAAGCGAGGATGTCGTCAACATATCTGTACCAAAAATGAATGTGGTTTTTGCCATGATTAGAGTTAAGAATTTCTCTTTCTATATGTGTGATGAAAATGTCTGCTAAGAGAGGACTAAGTGGTGATCCCATTGGTAAACCTGAGTTTTTGAAGGTAGAATTTGTGATTGAATTGGAAATATGTTTGAGAGAGGCATATTTCAAAAGCAGATAATATTTCGGAGGAGATCACAGGGTTTATATTAGATTTGTTCAGTATTTTATGGATTATTGGTATGCATTCTTCAGCTGAAATGTTGGAGAACATATTCTTTATATCAAAGGAGACCAAAAAGGAGTTTGTTGGGGTTCTTTGGTCTTTTAGTTTTTGAACGAGTTCAAGTGAGTTCCTTACACTAGTTTCTGATGTGAATTTTGTTAAATCTTTAAAAATTGAATTCAGTTTTATACTTGGGTCTCTAGTTGGGCTATTGATATATGAGACGACAGGTCTGATGGGGTTCCCTGGTTTGTGATTCTTAATAAGGCCATATAATTTCGGGGCAGTGGGATTCATGTTGACTATTCTCCTTTTCTCGTATTCTGAGAAAATTACATTGATTTCGGAGAGTGTAAATTTTAATTTATTTTGAAAATGCTTAGTAGGGTCACTTTTTATCTCGGTTATGTCTTCTGACTGAATAAACTGATGTATTTTGTTGCTGTAATCACCTCTTGTTAGGATAGCGGTTGCATTTGACTTGTCTGTCCTGGTTATTACTAGATCATTTCCGCTTATTTTATGTTTTATAGAACTAATAGTGCATAGGTCTGTTTGATTTGATTTGGGTTTTACTGAGTCTAATTGTTTTTTAATTTTTGCTATAGACATTTCGGTATTCATTAATAGCATCCACCCAAAAATTCAGTTTACTCTAGAACAGGAAGCAGATAACAAAATTAACTTTCTAGATCTAAGCATCTTACATACGAATAACAGTTGCACATTTAAAGTATACAGAAAACCCACATTCACAGGTATAACGAACCCAAAAGACTCATTCTACCCAAACCAACATAAAATGGCAGCATTCAACTCAATGATACATAGAGCCCTTTCACTCCCGTTATCCAAAGCTGACCTAGAAGACAAACTAAATACTATTAAAAACATTGTCACAAAAAATAACTTCTCTCGAGAGTGGGTTGAAAAACTAATTAACAAAAAACAAAAGCAACTTACTTTTCGCTTAATATACCCTAAAATAAAATCCACGAAAGAACATACATACATTACAATACCCTACCATGGCACGCTATCCGAAAAATTAGCCAATATTTTTTCAAAACATAATCTGAAAATTGCGTTCAAATCGCAAAATACCCTATCAAATATCCTTTACAATGCCAAAGATAAGACGGACAAATTTCAAAAATGTGGAGTTTATAAGTTAAAATGCTCGGACTGCAACAGCATATATATTGGACAAAGCGGAAGAAACATTAAAACCAGATATACAGAACATTTTAGATCATATAGACTACAAAAAAAAACAGATTCCTCATTTGCAAACCACTGTACAGAAAACCAACACCCCTTTCCCGATTTACATAATACAGCAATTCTACATTATGCGGAGAAAGGTTTCAAAATAAATATCTTAGAATCATTGGAAATTTATAAACATCGGAAAAACCAAAACTGTAATCTGTTAAACGACCAACTAGACCTTTTCTATTCACCGCTATTTACCGTCATAAAACCATAAAATTACTACCTACCACTTAAGATCAATTGTATTAACCCTAGAATTAAATAATAATGTTTTATAATAATATTTTATACCTACCGCCTAACTTTAATTTTAGTATGACTTGTCTATTTAATTTAGTTTAGTACGTAAGCTTGATAATGACCGCATAGGTCGAAACTGCAATCGCAAAACTTGTGCAATATAGTGGTAATAATACATAATAAGTGTTTTATTTCTTTCCGTTAAAAGAGGTCAAAATGTTTTTAGAATTGTCGAAATTTTCGTCGCGAAATAATTTTTAATATTTTTTTCATTTTATGTCAGATTTTCGATAGCGTGGTCAAGAATTCTTGCTGATGGTACCCTTAACACTTATAATCAAGCTGGTGTTGATTACTACATGAATATTATTAAGGTAAGTTCAACAAATGACTTATTATTCACATATATATATATATATATATATATATATATATATATATATATATATATATATATATATATATATGGGGAACTCGGCAAAGGGCGTGAAAAAAGTTCACACAATGTTCATTCAGCCAATATTTCGGTCCTAGGTTGGGACCTTCTTCAAGGCAAGAACTAAAAAGGAGAATCAGTCTACTAACTGAGAAAGCTTGGGCAGAAAAATTAGAACCATTATTATTGTTTTTAATAAACCAATGTAAAAGTACAATGAAGTATACAATGTAATAAAAATAAAAAGAAAATGACTCACATGAATAGTGAAAAGCAGAGTTAACATGAATGGCCATTATTAGCTTTTAACACAGAAACGACTAACAATCCATTAAAATAAACACTATACACTAATACACAAAATTAAAAAAATCAAATTTATAACAGGGATGTGTTTTAAAAACCCTGGATGCTGAAAACATTTTTAATTATTAATTAATTCACCCGAACAAACCACCTGTGGCCGGTGCCATGCCCAAAAAGATTGACATATCAACGACAAAAGACAGTTACTTAGCAGGGAAAGAGACTATTCTGAAAACCTAAAAACCGAAATTGTAAACACCCTGAGAGAGAGAGAGAGAACTGGTCTAATGAAAAATATATAAATGGTCAAAGAGAGAAGAAGAAATTACCAATTGAAAGACCTAGAAATCGATAAGGAAATTCGGATCGAAGACGACCATAAATTTTATGTAGAGAGGGGGACAGGAGATCTAGCAAAAGAGACATAGAGAAGGAAGGAAGGAATGTTATATTAATTTCTGAATCAATTTATTTAATTAATTTATATAGAATTTGTCGATTTAATTATTGGGTAAATTTTAATTAATTTGAGAAAAAATATGGTTTATTCACCAAAGGATGTATTTAAGGATGACAATACAAGCTAATAAAGGCCATTCATGTTAACTCTGCTTTTCATTATTCATGTGAGTCTTTTTATTTTTATTACATTGTATACTTCATTGTACTTTTACATTGGTTTATTAAAAATAATAATAATGGTTATAATTCGAATAATCTAATTTTTCTGCTCAAGCTTTCTCAGTTAGTAGACTGATTCTCCTTTTCAGTTCTTGCCCTGAAGAAGGTCTCAACCTAGGACCGAAATATCGGCGCCCTTTGCCGAGTTCCCCAACAAATTTTATATTTAAGAATTTTGTTAGATACGGCAACTTTTGCTTTCTTTCTTTATATATATATATATATATATACATATATATATATATATATATATATATATATATATATATATATATATATATATATGTATATATATATATATATATGTATATATATATATATATATATATATATATATATATATATATATATATATATATATATATTTTTTTTCGTCAACCAGACTCCCCACTGGTTCATAAATTGACGCAATTTATGAGGACACAATCTGGTCCAGGATTTTGTTATTAGTTTACATATTTTTTGACATTTTTTCTAAGGTGTGTCAGTCTTTTTCCAACAAAGCACTTCACTCTTGCTGTCTTTATTCCATATTACTCGTGCGCCATGAAAATTTCTCAAAGATCTGTGCCATATTTATGACTTTGCATCATAAAACTTGATATACAAAGCTTCCCGTTAATTTTGCGGAACTTTTTTGAAAAAAAAAAAACGCATTTTTTTAACCTTCATTAAATCCAAATCAAAAGTTTAACGGAGGGCTGCTGAAGGGGAAATAACTGGTCAAGTGCAAGTTCAACACACCAAATGAGTTTTCAACAAAGTTTATTTCCAATCTTCACTGAAAATTGATTACCTTGAAATTTCTGTTCTTTTTATATACCAGATAAATTATTACAGGTAATGCACTCGTGATAATTTTCGTTCAATCCAATATTCCAGAGTTTTTTCAAAATTTCTTGATAAGTACTTTTCGAGATAAGGCGGGTGGACAGCGATTTTTCGCGATTTTTTAAAAATAATATAAAGAAAAGTGCGCGCAAGTATTACATTATATATATATATATATATATATATATATATATATATATATATATATATATATATATATATATATCTTTTACTGGTGTTTTCACAAGCTTTCATTTGACACCACACTCGATTACCTAGTAAAAATTTTTTTTTTTCACTTCCGATTTCACCCCCCAAAACTAACCCCTTAAGTCAAAGTTTAACTTTCAAAACTACATGGCTCTGATGAGGCCATCAATTCCTATATTATTACCAAATTTCAACTTTCTAGGACAAATAGTTTCGGAGAAAATCGGGTGTGACAGACGGACAGACAGGCACCGAAGTGATCTTATAAGTGTTCAGTACGGAACACTAAAAACGAATGAGAAGAAAAAATATAATTTCAATCGATGGACGCGACCTCTAAGTATTAAGATATTTTTTTTAAATTTAGGGGCTTCAGGACTGAGCATTTTTGGGGGGTAGGAACAAAGAAAATCAAAAAAAAAAATGTTTGGCTTGTCACCCTGATGTACATACATAATAATACAATATTTATTTTAATTATATCTTTTTAATTTCTAGGCTTTAAAAGCCAATAATATTGAGCCAATAATAACACTTTATCATTGGGACTTGCCACAGCATATCAATCTGAATGGAGGTTTTCTCAATACTCAATTTGTCGATTACTTTGAAGCCTACGCAACACGCTATCAATTATATGGGAAATACGTCAAATATTGGTAAGGCGACTACTTACTTTTATTAGATTTTAAAATGTTCCACATTATATTGTTTTCAATTACACCAAAATCAACAAAATCGTTCCATCATCAGAAAATATAGGTGGGGTTCATTTTTTACACTCCCATGTTGACCATTTTCCCTAAATCTTGGGAGCCTTCAGTGCAGAGCAGGGTGAAAGATTTCACCAGGATGTCCGTGTTATCGAGAGACGCTACCAAGGAACATGGAGCGTCAATATGCTAGCTCAGAGGTGCTCAAACTTGAACTGCTGGCGATCTACCTCAATATTGTTAGACTACGATCGATCGACTGTGAGAGGCTGCAACTAAGTGTGATGCAGGATTGTCCTCTAGGTAGGGTGTATCGTGGCATAGATATTAGTTTTCCGCACAATATGCATTTTTTTAGTCAAGGTAAGTGTAGGTCTGCTCTAAAATGTCAATGAAAAAACTCATAATTATTCAAAATTGCGAGTTTATTGGTTCTTACAAAACAAACGAGTTCTAGTGTCTAAACTTAACTAAAGAGTGACTTTGAATGTTGAAGCGTGGCACTGCATGTCCTTAGCATACTTTTCATAAGATGGTACGTAATTACCGAGTGCTAATCGCAAGCATGATGACATATGTTCGTCAGTTAGTCGATTGCGATATTTTGACTTAATTATCTTCATTTCAGAAAATGCAGACTCGCACAAGTAAGTTGACCCAAACACTGCCTTCAGTTGAAGGGCGATTTGCCTTGGATTCGGATATTTATCTTCAGATATAAAACACCAGAATTTTGTATCAGATGCTGTGGCTTTGAGATGTATATCTGATATAATCTGCACTAACTCATTTTCAACAGAATATGAGTTCATGTTAAACTGACTTGCTATTTCAGTAGCTAATTCCTCAATGTTTTTACACGAAAAAGGATAACTCATAAATGATGCGATATTTGCCAATTTACTGAAATCATAAAAACGTATTTCGAATTGGCCCAAAATATTTGATAATTCTGCCTCATAAATCTCATAATTCAACTGAGGAATCCTTGCTTTCAAAGACGGAAAATTTTTCAGATCCATTCTTTTCAGTTGATCTATCATAAGTTGCGATTTACTTTTGAATGCGTTTATTGCGCTAATCATCTCAATAATAGTTTTTCCTTTACCTTGAAGCTCCAAATTAATGGTGTTTAAATGCATTGTGATGTCTGTCAAAAATGCCAAATCAGTCAGCCATTTTCCGTTTTTCAGCATCTGATTGTCATCACCTCTTTCGTCCAGAAAAGCAGTTATTTCGGGCAATAATTCCTGAAACCTTTCTAGGAATTTTCCGCGACTCAACCACCTGACGTCCGTGTGAAGAACTAAATCAGTGTGTTCAGCTGACTCACTATCTTCCAACTGCAATTTAAAGAGCCGTCGTTGCAAGCTACGTACACGGATAGAATTCACAATTTTTATTCCAATGCCCATAATCTCCTCCATGTTTAGAACTTTTGAACACAAAACTTGTTGATGTATAATGCAATGGAAGGAGAAAAATGAAGGGAAATCATCACTAGCTCGACACAATGCCACAAAACCGTTTTCGTTTCCAGTCATTGCTGGTGCTCCATCGGTTATAATGCACACTAGTTTATATATTGGTAGCTTGTAGTTTGTTACAAAATTGAAGAAAACGTCATATATATCGTCGACGCGGGTCTTTCCTTTCAGAGGAATCATTGTCAAAAATTCTTCCTTAGCCGACATGTCATTGAATACCATTCGAATAAAAATACAGAGCTGGGCAGTGTCTGTCATATCGGTGGGTTCGTCGAACTGTAAAGAAAAGTATGTACAATCCATGATATCATGTTTTAGTTTATCTGCCATGTGCTGACTCATGACTTCAACAAGCCTTCTGACAGTCGGACGAGATAACTGAAGTTCTCTAATAGCAGACATAATCTCTGTTTTATTTTTAAAACCTCCAAATAAAGTCTCACCCGCTTCAATAAATGCTTCCTTCACAACCAATCCATCATCAAATGGTTTCTTGTGTTTCGCCAATATATGAGATAGTTTAAATGACGCGATCGTTGCAGCTATTGATTGTTTGGCTGGCTTATTCAACTTTCAGGAGCACAGAAACTGTTAAAGCCTTCCTCATTTGAAATAAGTGAGTCCTTTTCACGCGGTAATTTTCGTTGATTACGAAACATTTGTAAAATTGTATTTTCTTGCCTGATGTTTCTTTTCAGCCAGTTTTAATAAAAAAAGTTACTTAACCATATAATTGCCTGGATTTCATTATTATAATACCTCTAATTTAATCTGGGTTAAAGAGTTTCCATCTTTAAGGTATTTCTTACGAGATGACAGAGAGAACATTATATTAGAGAAAGACGCGAAATAATTTGGCTTTCTTTTCTGGTATAGTAAATGTGGCAACGTAGCTTCTCGCTTCCTTCCCGCCGCACACAATCACGTGTTATTTATAATAATCTTGAAAGTCCGATCAGTATAATGCATATATATGATTCAAAATTTGAAAGAACGATCGCGTCCGCGCGCGTATTCTTCTTCAAGCTACGTGGCCACAGTGAAAATTGACTTCATAAATTACATCAAAATTATGGCAGTAGGGCGTGGTAAACCATCTTTATATTGAAGCAGTGAATGCATGTTGCTAAAATCTATTATTTCTCAAAATTTCAAGCAAAACTACCTTTAACAGTTACTGGTAAGAAATACCTTAAACAATTTTTGTTCATTTTAAGTTTTTTTTTATGCTGCCGGGAAATCCCTAAAGCTCTACAGGAGCGACGCGTATGCGGAAAAAGCAATTCATATTGGTCTTGAATAGCTATAAATGTCCTGGGCAAATCATTTCAAAGGGATGTGGTTCTCCATATTGTGAACATGGTTTGTTCTTTTTTCAAACAAGTTATCAAATCACGTACTTTTCGTTTTCTTAATTCACTCTGTGACGGAAAATCCTTTTCATAGTTTTTATGAACCGTTTTATGATGTCTCTCTAAGTTCCCACGCTTAGGTATTGCAACTGACGCACGGCAAATGAGACAAATGCACTTATCCTTTACCATACAAAAGAAAAATTCTTCCTCCCAATCGTTATTAAAATGATAAGTTTTACTTTTCTTCGCCGCACTCATTTTGGACTATTTATTAATAAACTTTGTATCGATCTATCGCCTTCAAGTTACAACTCAGACTGACTCCTATTCCTGCAGGCGCAATATTTATATTGGCGCGAACGAAATCTCGAATGTTCCCGTCAAACACGTCGCTCGAAGTTTCTAGAAAAATCGGCGGGAAACAAAAACGCGACTTTTCTTTGACAAGTATCGCGCGTTCCTTTGATAAAGCCGCCTTTTGCCGCTAGCAGGGGGTTATTACGATAAAAGAAAGTGATGAGGAGGTTATTCTGGCCTAATTGTGGATCGAATAAATTTTAGTAGTTTATTCATTACATTTTGTTTTAGTTACCTAAAACAAAATCTGTGAATATTTCTATATCGGAATCTTTTTCTTGAGATCGACTCAAAAAGCACTCGCGATCGACTTGTCGATCGCGATCGACCGTTTGAGCACCCCTGTGCTAGCTGACTACTGTTGGATGCTCAAGCGGGAAACAGAAAGTGGAAAGCGGAAGCGTGTTCGGAGAATTATCAAAGAGAAGAAGAAAAGGTTTCATAGATAGAAAGAATAAACACGGAATGTTAAGTATATTTCATGAAGAAGTTGTTTGTTTATTTATAAGAAATATTGTTCATAAAGTCGAGAAATTTGCACATGCAAAATGACCAAGAAAGATCCCATGAATGCTATATACCATGCCTTTCCTCCTACGACTATAGTTTCTGAGCCTATATTCTTCATCAGGTAGGCTTTAGGCAACGGTATCGATCGTTAAGACCGGAGTACCGTGGAGGGCAAGTTGAAATGACTCTCGCTGGCTTATAGCAATCATGGTACTTTATATACGAGGCTGGTTTGAAAAGTCCGTGCAAAAATAAAAACTACTTATGTGTTTGGGGTAAACCTTTTTTATTTTTCGACATAGTCTCCTTTTAGGCTTATACACTTCGTCCAACGATGTTCTAGTTTGTTGATCCCTTCCGAATAATAGGATTTGTCCAAGTCTGCAAAATATCCATTAGTGTCTGCAATCACCCCCTCGTTTGAATAAAATCTTTGTCCCGCCAGCCATTTCTTCAAATTGGAGAACAAATAGTAGTCCGAGGGAGCCGAGTCTGGAGAATAGGGGGGATGTGAAACGAGTTGGAATCCTATTTCCATTAATTTTGCGACCACAACTGCTGAGGTGTGTGCTGGTGCGTTGTCGTGATGGAAAAGGACTTTCTTGTGGGCCAATCGCGTGCGTTTTTCTTGCAGCTCGGTTTTCAAACGGTCCAATAACGATGAATAATATTCACCTGTAATAGTTTTACCCTTTTCCAGATAGTCGATGAGGATTATCCCTTGCGAATCCCAAAATACAGTCGCCATAACCTTTCCGGCCGAAGGAACGGTCTTCGCCTTTTTTGGTGCAGATTCCCCCTTGGTAACCCATTGTTTAGATTGTTGTTTGGTCTCGGGAGTATAGTAATGTATCCATGTTTCATCCACAGTGACGAACCGACGCTTAAAGTCCTCCGGATTCTTCTGGAACAGCTGCAAACCATCCTTGCAACACTTCACACGATTCCGTTTTTGGTCAAGCGTGAGCAATCGCGGCACCCATCTTGCGGATAGTCCAAATGTTTATGCAAAATATTATGTACCCGTTCAGTCGAGATGCCCACAGCACTAGCAATCTCACGCACCTTAACTCTTCTGTCATCCATCACCATATCATGGATTTGATCAATGATTTCTGGAGTCGTAACCTCCACAGGCCGTCCAGAACGTTCAGCATCACTTGTGCCCATATGGCCAGTCCGAAAATTTTGAAACCACTTATAAACTGTTCTAATCGAAGGTGCAGAGTGACCATAATGTTTATCAAGCTTCTCTTTAGTCTCCTGAGGCGTTTTGCCTTTCATAAAGTAATGTTTAATCACCACACGAAATTCTTTTTCGTCCATTTCTTGAAAATCCCTCGACTTCCTTGATTCACACGAATGCCAAACACAAGGAAATAGACCAATATGGCTGAAACTTGGTGTGCGTTCATTCAAGAGATGCTACTAACTAAACATGACCTCGATACGCGCCGGTGGTGCCATCTCTCGGACTTTGCACGGACTTTTCAAACCAGCCTCGCAAAGTACTAAAGCCTACCTGATGAAGAGTATAGGCTCAGAAACTATAGTCGTAGGAGGAAAGGCATGGGATATAGCATTCATGGGATCTTTCTTGGTCATTTTGCATGTGCAAATTTCTCGACTTTATGTTGTAGTGATCAATCAAGTAACAAACCATATTCCGAAATTTTATTTCGGAATATCGATTTAATATTGTTCAGTTCATTGTAATAAAATGGTGTTTTTTTCATTTGTGTTATGCTTTTTTTATGCACCTCGTATTTTGCAAAACAATTGTACGTGATGGAGAGAAATGGAGATTATTTTTGGATTCAGCAGACTAGAAAACATAATATTTACCAAAAACATCCCATGCAGCTAAAAAAAATATTTTTTGCAGACCTATGTTTTTCTGTTAAGTTGATTATTGCGTGGTAAATTGAATTTGCCAGTCGATCGATGCATTCACAGCGTTATCCTTTCTCCTGCTTGCTAGGGAAACAAGGGTAACGCGTAGAGGCAGTTCTGCAATCCGGTGCCTCAATTGTTAAATAGGCAGACTCGTCCTGTAATGAAAGAAATTTATTTTGCATTTATAATAAAGATCTCAAGGTGTTGTTCATTAAAGAATAGATAAATAAGATTTTTTTTTGAAATACAGTAGAACCCCGGTTATCCGAGGTAACGTGGGGGGCACCCTCCTCGGATAACTGAAAACTCGGATAATCCGGATTTGTTTTTTATTCATTCAAAAAATAAACACCAATACTTTAAACCGATGTATTAACGTTTTTAACATATAAATAGGTACGTACATTATAACCGTACCGTTTTTTCCAGCGGTCCAGCCATTCAGAACTGGCGATAAACTGATCTATCTCTGGGAATTGCCTACTAATCATTATTGCTTTCTGTTGTAAAATTGGACTTGACACAGGCACACCTTTTGATCTCTGTTGGTTAAACCTCATGAATAAAGCTTCGTTGCCCTTTTCGTAGTCGCCGGTTTTTATTGATTTTCTTCGAGAAGGCTTGATTTATACACCACTCTTCTATTTTTGTGCGGTTTCTTTTCCAATCTGTTACCTCACCTACTCCATAATCTCGTGCAACAACTTTAATTGTCTCTCCTGCTTCACTTCTTCTGATGACTTTTAATTTTTCTTCAATAGGAACGAGGATTCTTTTACGCTTGTTTTGCTCTATTACACTGGTCAACACAAGTCTTGTTTCCTTTATTTTTTTTTCTGTTATTGGGTATTTCTATGGCCCTGACTATGAAAAAAATACTGGGAGATTGCTAACAGCTTTACCTTTTGAAATATACAGTTTTATTATTTTGTCAAAAAAAATACAAAAAAATAATACATTATGTTAACAAAATTTCTATTGAACACTAGCAAATGATCTTTTATAAGATTTCCTTGAATGAACGACTTTAGGTAGATCTCGTTGCAAACTCCAGCAGTAGTCTGCCATCATATGTGAGTCTCACCGCCCCTGATAACGCTCTTCCATTGTCCGAAGATCCTGATGAAATCTTTCACCCTGCTCCTCACTAAAATCACCCAGATTTTGTGGAAATCGGTCTAAATGCGAGTGCAGGGAGTGGATTTTTATGCTCATGTTGCACCCTAGCTTTTGCAAGTTCGATAGCATGCACTCAACAAGTTCGACATGGTCGTCAGATTTCTTTTTGCCTAGGAAGCTACTCATAACCAAAACAAATGAATTCCAAGCTTTGGATTCGACTTCAGTCATTGATTTGACAAATGTAGGATTTTTCACGAGTTGCCTAATCTGTGGCCCATCAAAAATACCAGCTTACAATTTTTCTGAACTTAATCCTGGAAACTTGCGTGAAAGAAAATTAAAACATTCGCCACTTTTGTCAAGCGCCTTCACAAACTGTTTCATTATGCCGAGTTTAATATGAAGTGGTGGAAGTATGATGCGGTCTCGGCTAACTAAAGGCACGTTTATAACATTTTTTGTACCAACTTTTAGCTCTTCCCGCACTGGCCAAACTTTTTGTGACCAATGGTGTTGTTTGTCACGACTATCCCAGAGACACATGAAACAAGGGAACTTTGTGTACCCCCCTTGTTGACCTAAAAGAAAGTTAACCATTTTCAGATCAACACAAATGACCCATTTGTGGTCTTGATACTTAATTTTTTCCATAACCTTAGAAACATTTACGTATTCTTCTTTTAAAGTCATCGAATGTGCAATAGGTATAGATCCGTACTTGTTACCGTTATGAAGCAAAACACACTGTAAACTTCTTTTGCTGCTGTCTATGAAAAGACGCCAATCACTAGGTTGGTACTGTTTTAATCCCATCTGCTGCAAAATACCACCAACATCGTTACAAAAAACTAAATCCTTCTCTTGAGAAAAATATGGTAACAGATTTTTTTCTCGGGTACGATAAAATGTAATGTTGGTTTCCGGAGTAAGCAAATTTTTTTCTTTTAAACGAGATGCTAAAATTTCAGAAGCTTCTTTTGGTAAGTTCAGATCTCTTACTAAGTCATTTAGTTCTTTCTGATTAAATAGTTGAGGTTCTGAAAGGCTACATTTGTAGTCTGAATCAGAGTCTTCACTTGATGTATTTCGTTCGGGTTCGCAGAGATTTGGATCATCAGAAGATTTAGATGTGCTGGATGGTACCTCTTGTGATTTTAATCGAGGTCGTTACTTCGATTTCCAGGGTTAATTCCGTTTATTTTCACAACGCAGAAGTAGCAATCGTCATGATGGTTTCGAGGTTCTCGCCAAATCATGGGTGTTACGAACATTATTGCATCTCTTTTTCCACTGGATCATAACCGTAGACATACCACACATTTCTGGCATACAATATGAGGAACCTATGGCTTGTCCTGATTACACAATTTTATTGTGTGTATTGATGATACGCAGTTTTCACAAAGTCCGATATAGGTTTTCGATATTTTGGAAATATATATTCACCACAAATATAGCAAAAACAATCGGGATTAAGCTCACAACATCTTCTTGACGAAGCCATATCTAAAACAACAAAATATGTTTTAGTGTCCAACAAAAAACGAAAATCTAAGTAAAAATAGTAAATGAGGGTAGTTAGCTTTAACTAAAAAACAAAAGCTGTTAGAGAAAAATTGTTGCCATATTTAAAAAATACGCGTCAATTTGAGATAGAAACAAAAAAAAAATCACAGGAAACAAGCAATTTTCTTTTTTTTGTTGACCAGTGTTATAATACGACAAACAAAAATTCAAACAAAGCAGTTCGTATTAATTACACTTAACTACCAGAATTCCAACCAAATAAATTATGTGAGTATACTCGTACTTCTCCGTAGTAAACGCTATAACGCACTGCATTCACGCAAATTTACATGCTGAAAGAGGGGAACTCCTCACACGGGCCAGGGGGATTCTCCGAAGGCCCCGACGATTTTAAATGGAAATATGTACATACATATTTTATAAGCTCAGTTAATAGGCAGCATAGATGCGCGTACCTCGGATAATCAGCTTCTTAGATTGGCTCGGTTAATCCGGAGCTCGGATAATCGCGACTCGGTTAACCGGGGTTCTACTGTATATAGTCAGTGTACTATCCTATTTAAAAATAACAATATGTTGTTAGGTAAAACTCAGTAACTAATGTTTATAAAAATAACACAAAATATACAAAATACACATACAAATATACAAAATACTTTGTTTGGTCCATCTATTAAAAATACCTTCACAACTATTTTTAGGCTTACTTTCAATGAACCATATCAGATCTGCCAACGGGGTTATGGTACTGAATTGGCGGCTCCTGGATTAAATCTACCAGGTGATGGAATTTATCAGTGCTCCTATGTTCTGCTAAAAGCCCACGCTAGGGCTTACCGAGTCTATGATGAAGAGTTTAGGTCGAAATACAAAGGTAAGATACGTTAAATTAGAAATATTTTTTACAGGGTTAGATTTACAATTTTGTTTTAGGTCAAGTTGGAATTGTTATTAATAGCGAATGGAGAGAACCTGCGACCAATAGTAGTGCAGATTTAGAAGCTCAAGAAAGAGCACTTCAGTTTAGTGTAAGGTTTAGATTTAATACTGTGTTTTTTTTAAGTCTTTGTATTTTAATCTTTTTTTTTTTAGATGGGTTGGTGGGCAAATCCAGTCTTTATAGGCAATTGGCCTCAAGTAATGATTGATAGAGTAGCGTATAGAAGCAAGTTGGAAGGTCTTCCAAAGTCTCGATTGCCCGAGTTTACTTCAGAAGAAATTGAATACATCAATGGAACACACGATTTCTTTGCTTTTAATACGTAAGTTTTTTAAGGATAAATTAATTCTTTAAGTACACAGTATAAAAGAAGCCAACATACATCATAACAGGTATTTGTACGCCAATTCATGCCTACACCAATCATAATTACTAGCGCTAGCTCAAGCGCAAGATCTCTCCGCCTAACCTATCATATAATCAAGCAAGAGGAAATGAATAAAATTACAAAAAAAAACACTTAAATACCGCCGATACAACATGTAGACCATTAAAAAAGGCATACAATAAAATAGCACACAAACGGAACCTCAGGAAATACCTGAGGACACAGCGTAAGAAGCTGTGACTCTAGCAGCTCCTTACGTCAAAGGAACAACATACCACATCGGTCAACAAACCACATAGAATGATATGACCATCAGTCAAATATCCAAGAGAAAAAATAAACTTAGAAAACCAGGACATATACAACATCCTGTGTGGCAATTACAACTGAACTTATATAGGATAAACTATCAGAAAAATATCTACAAGGCTGAAAGAGCACAAACCTAGTATCCGCAAAAAACAAACCACATCAGCTCTTTTTCAATACTGCTTAGCGGCAGGTCATAACATTGACTTTAATACTTCAAAGTAAGAACCAATTGGGAAGACATTGAAATTAAGAAAACCTTAGACAAAAAAGATTACACTTTCAATTTTCTATGGAAATGCGTAATAAAGCAAGACATCAGCAGCTCTACGGAACAACGCCGAGACCGTTTTTCTGTCTTCATTTGTCCCTGTTATTTGTTTTTTGTAAAGGGTTTTGTGTAAGCCTTTATTCGCAATGCCAATTTGTCCCCCACTATAGTTTTCCGTATAGTCCGTATATAATGAAAAGAAATTATCGTTCTTTCCAATATTTTCATATGGCGTAGAGCAAAGGAACGTTAACTCATTGATTCCTTTGAACTGTAGTGCTATGAAGGTGAGAATTTCTTGGACCACAAAAGAATTCTTTAGTATTTTGGACATGTATCCAGAAGACCAGGTGATAACGCAGACCGTCTTATAATGTTGGGAGAGATCCAGGATAAAAGGAGTAGAGACCCCTCGGCAATAAGATGATCGGATCAAATAAAACAAGGTATAGATCAATTAGTCCATTATAAATATAAATCAATATAGAATCTCTATCCGACGACTCAACCAAATATCTATATCAACAAAGGTTAACAGAAAAAATAGCCACAAACTATATTAGAGAGTCCGATGACGTAGAAACGGCATTTGGAAGAAGGACTATAAAGAAAGGGGGGGGAAAACCAAACACAAAGCCTTGGTTCAAACAAGAAGTTAAGATATTAGCTGAAGAAAAAAGAAAATCGTACCTACAATACAGATCCAATGCTATAACATACAATGATTATAAAAATGTAAGAAACAGGGTCAACGAGAATATTCAGAGAATCAAAAGAGAGCATTGGGAGAAATTTTCGAACGATATGGAACATGATCTGTACGGAGGACAAAAAAAAATATGGAATCTACTGAGAAATAGAAAAAAAAAACAATAAATGAGTATATACAAAATACAAAAATTACGGTGGAAGAATGGGAAAGATATTTCGAAAAACTCTATAGTCCATCAGAAACCAATTCATTAACACAGGAAATACAGCATGAAGATGAAAATGTTGTACAACCAAATAGGACCATTTCCTTGAATCAAATACAGCACATGGCAGCGAAACTAAAAAACAGAAAAGCCCCGGGCATGGACGAAATTAAGAACGAAATGATCAAATATGGAGGTGATAAATTACTAGAAGAATTACAGATTTTCTTTAACAAAATACTCACAGCCAAGATTATATCATCCGAATGGAAAGAAAGCATCTTGATACCAATTTTCAAAAAAGGAGAAAGGACAGATCCAAAAAACTATCGAGGTATCAGCTTAATGAGTGCGGTACTAAAATTGTTCACTAAAATTTTAGCAGAAGAAATAATGTTAACCGGAATCTGTGAAGAACAGCAAGGGTTCAGAAAGAACAGGTCTACTATAGACGTCATATTTATAATCCGCCAAATTACCGAAAAAGCCATAGAGTTTAATAAGATAGCCTTTATGTGTTTCATTGATCTTACCCAGGCATTCGATAGGGTAGGGTTACCTGATATCATAACCCTACTACAAAAAAGGGGAATTCACCCGAATATAATAAAAACTATCGAAGAGCTGAACATCAACAACTACACATATGTAAGAGTGGCAAATAAATTAAGCAATAAAATACCTATGACAACCGGAATCAGACAAGTAGATAGCCTAAGCCCAATCTTATTTAACATCATAATGGATGAAATAATAAACGAAGTAAAGAAAACTGGGAGAGGATATCGATTGGGAGACAAAGAAATAAAAATAATATGCTACGCCGATGATGCAGTAATCATATCAGAAGACGAAGATAACTTACAGAGACTCCTACATAAGTTCCAACAAACAGCAAAAGTGTTTAATATGCAAATATCTGTAAAGAAAACAAAATCCCTTACAATATCTAGAGAACCGAAAAGATGCAAACTCGCGATTTATGATCAGAGTGTAGAACAAGTGATGTCCTTCAGATATCTAGGGGCAAACATAACAAGTACCAGGAACCTTAAGGAGGAAGTAAAAACTCAAACAACAAAGGCATCATTAATATCAGGATACTTAAGAGATATAATCTGGAGAAACAAATATATGAGCACCAGGAGCGAAGTAAGAATATACAAAACATGGGTAAGACCGATCATTACGTACCCGATAGAAACCAGAGCGGAGAACACAATAACAAAACTACTCCTAAGAACAACAGAAATGCGAACAGGACATACCTTATTTGACCGGAAGAGATGTGAAGAAATAAGGGAAATGTGTGAAATACAGGATGTGGTGAGATTGGCAAGGAATAGGAGAAGAAAATGGAGAGACCATGTGGACAGAATGCCAAATGACCGGTTGGCTAAGGTTGCAAAAGAGAAGCGACCAAAGACACCTCGACCGCTTGGAAGACCACCAATAAGATGATATGAGAGCTGGTCTTCATCATCGCAATTGTTTCTGGGAAACCTTTGAAGTGAACACAGGACATGGTCCTAACGTAGGAAGAAGAAGAAGAAGATAAATATACTTGGATCGAGAAATATGGAGGAAAACGGTGGATAGAATAGTGCAGTCATTCCAGAGATATCACGACCCTCAAAATTGGGGAAACCAATGGAGAGAGAAAGAGAGATAGTTTTCCTCATATAGAGTACATATGCCACTTTGCTGTTCTACACTCAGCTGCTTTCGGGATGTCATTTTAACAAAAAACAATTTGGATTAATCAGCCACACGAACGCACTGAAGCACAATAAATGCAGAAATCGTAACTCTTGCCTTTGAAAGTTTGAGTGTAATTGTTAAGATTTTTAAGATGTGTAAATGTGAAGGTATTTAAACTTATCCATTGTAAATAAACTACCATTTTTGAGAGTTGCCCTTAAAATTAAGAAAAATCCCAACTGCATGGAATTGCGTAATAAAATAACACACCAACGCATCAGCTCTACAGAACAACGCCTAGACTATTTTACTGTCTTCATTTGTCCCTGATAATTGTTTTGTGCAGGGTTTATTTGAAATGTCGTTTTGTGACTCACTATAGCCTTTTCATACAGAGTACAGATGGTACTTTACTATTAGTCACTAACACGTTTTCTTGGTACCATTTTAAAAACAAAGTTTTCTATCAAATAACCATACGAACGCATTAAAGCACAATTAATTCAAAAATCGCTACTTTTGGTTTTAAATGTTTGACTGGGTTTTTCTTTTTTAATCGCTCACCTCCTTTTTCACAGGATTTTACATTTTTTCCATATCCCAAGGATATCGGCGAGGATGTTGTAATACCCGTCAACGTGGTCCAAGTGCCGAAACATACATTTTTGTATTTCACAGTACCTCTTAAACAACTCGGTAGTGCAGCCACGCACGTTATTTGTATTTCTGCAAACAACTGCTATCTATGTACGTGGCCAGGCCAAATATGCTCGAATAAATTAATAAATAAGTATACTGACCTGCAGGATTGAATCCTCGACCTTCTGCACAGTAGCAAAGTACTACGCCACCGAGCCACGGCGAGCCACTGTAACTGTTAAGATGTGTAAATGTGAAGATATTTCTTAAACATATCCATTGTAAATAACCATTTTTCGCTATAAGCAACTTAAATGAAGAAAACCACCTTAAATAAAAGAGATTGATCTCTCCTAACCTCCTGGAAATGCGTAATAAAACAAGACACCAAAGCATTAGGTAGGTAGCCTTACGGAACGACTCCGAGGCCATTTTTCTGTCTTAATTAGCTCCTGTTATTTGTTTTCTGCGAAGAGTTTAGTGTTGAAATACAATTTGTTGCTTTTTGCACGTTCGAGCTATTTTCTTGGTGCCATTTTAAAAACACGAAATTTTGGACTAAATAACTACCCAAACACTTTGAAGCACTATAAATTAAGAAATCACAGCTCTCGCCCTTAAATATGAAGATTTTTATTAAAGTCATCCATTGTAAGTAAGCGATCTGTTTTTTTTTTGAGAGGGGGATATAAAGATGTGCAGGCGAAAATTGTCACAAAGAAAAATTCTCAGAACTAAATTAGGTCGCAGAGGCAATCAATAAAGGCAGATAATTTGTTTTTTATTTTCCAGTCGAACATAGTCACTGTTTCAAACTTTTGAAGGGTACGGTATACATTCAACCAGAATCTTAATAATACACTAAATATTTTTTTTAGCTATGGAACACAAATTGTCCAAGATCAAGAAGATGCCCCTATAAGCAGTCCAGATTATATGTTAGATAGAAATGTAAATACTTCCGATGAAATACTTCCAGATCCATCAGGAATAAGAAAATTGATTAATTTCATTAATGACAGGTGAATAAAAGTTATTATTTTATAATGACAGCGGACTAACGCTGTAAAATCTGAAATAGTTACTCTTAGGTTTCGTGACTACCTTCATATTCAAAATAATCCAATTGTACCCAAATGTACTGGTTCCATCGTTTTGTTCGCTGATCCGACCCTAGATATTGAAAAAGGATAGACAAAATATGTTACTTATAACATCGTTTCACACACAATCAATGATGTATAAAAAACTTCATTGAGTGCGGTAAGGATAAGATTTCAGATTTCCAACCTTGTCTTATTGAAAAAAATTATCATGTATATATATATATATATATATATATATATATATATATATATATATAATATATATATATATATATATATATATATATATATATATATATATAAATATATATATATATATATATATATATATATATATATATATATATATATATATATATATATATATATATATATATATATATATATATATATATATGCCTAGTTCGTGTTCTGCTAGTAAACCAGGCTGTAAATAAGTAACGGTGTGGTAACTTATAGCAGGTTTTATGTGCTTATAAACAACTTAGTAAGGTACAAATTTAGAAAATATTGAGTTATGTCTTATATATAACGGTATTTACTTTTTCTTCTATTAACCAAAACTATGTACGATAATTTTTTTCTTATTAGATTCTCTTCTTGTTAGTATGTCTTATCTTCTGACGACGTTGGCCATCCCATTTGCCCCTCTGATCTTACCTATTGCCACTCTAAATAGTTCAGTAGTATCATATTTGTTCACTCTCGTAAGTTTTTTAACCAGGTGTTGCAGCGCCTACCTGGTCCTCTTTTACCGATTATTTATCCTTCAATTATGAGTTGTAGAAGTTCATATTTTTGGTTTCTCATAATATAGCCAAAGTATCTCTGCTTAACATCTGTAATATTTTTTTTTCTCCTCCCACTCCCACGTTTGTGGAATGTGCTGTCCAAGGAACGCGCAACATTCGATGGTAGCACCACATCTCAACTCTATTCTCTGCTATGTTATTTCTGTAATTGTTGCCGCTTCTATACCATATAACATGACTGAGAATACGTAGCATCTTAGCACTCTTGTTCTTATTTTTAAATTTAGTTTGCAATTACAGAGTAATCTGCCCATTTTGTTAACGTAGCTTCGTGCTTTTTCAATTCTTGAGCGTATTTCAATAGAGCTATCCCAATCTTCACTAATTTCGCTGCATAAGTATGTTATTTTTGTTACTCTTTCAATTGATTGTTGGCGTAATTTAATGTTTATGGTTTTATTTGGATTTTTACTGACCACCGTTATTTTTATTTTGCTCGTATTTGGTTTCATGGCATATTCCTCATATGTATTAACAATTTCGTTCATCAGTCTTTGGAAGCCCTCTTCACCAGCTGCCAAAATGACGATATCATCAGCGTAACGGAGGTTATTTATACACTCAACATTGATTGTTATTACATCTGTTTTATCAGAAAGTGCTTTATTGGAGATTTCCTCCGAATAGACATTGAATAACAGGGGAGACAAGATACATCCCTGGCGTACGCCTTTCTGTATTTTTATTTCTTTTAACATGTGATTATCAACTTTTATTTTTGCGGTCTGGTTCCGGTATAAATATGATATTATTTGTAAATCTTTGCCATCAATGTTACAAGATTGTAGCACTTCCATCATCTTTTCATAATTTATCATATCAAATGCTTTTTGGAAAGCTATGAAGCATAAATAAACATCAGAGTTGACATCTCTACATCTTTCAATCAGAACGCGGTTGGAGAATAATGCGTCCCTCGTTCCGAGTCCGTTCCTAAAGCCAAACTATGTTTGTTCAGTACGTTCATTTAGTTTTTATATATTCTTTGGTGGATTATTTCAAAATCTGGTTCATTAGACTTATATTTCGATATTCGCCGCACTTTCTAGGGTTATTCTTTTTTGGTATCAGTATGAAAATTAATGTTAGCCAATCATGAGCCACCAGTATTATATACGTTGTTGAAGAGGTCATGTATAATGTCTATAGGTTCTTCAAGAAACATTCTGATGATTTCTGTAGCGATCTGATCTTCGTCTACTGCTTTTTTGTTTTTAAGTTGCTGGCTTTGATAGTGATGGCAGGGCCCATTACATTAAGCTCGTTTATATTGTGTTCTCTAGTCAGATCACTATACATTTCACCTATATATTCTTCCCATCTATCTATTCTTTCTTGTATATTCAACAATGGTTACCTTCTATTACTTGTGGATGACTTTGTATCCTTAGTTCAGCAGCTTCTTTAATTTTCTTATGTAAATTAAAAGTATCTTATTTTTTTTTCTAGTGTTTCTATTCTGTGCATTGTTTATTTAACCATATGTCTTTAGTCTCCTTTATCTTTCTCTCTTCATTAGATTAGACTTTTATTAATATAGCGAACACCGGTGAATCATTAAATATTTTAAATTTTAGAAATCTGGCAACACTTACATCCTACTACAGCCTAATCGTAACTTATCTTATCGTTTCTAGTCGTTCTTCCTTGTAATTCTGGATCGCATTTAGACGTAAACAAGCGGAGCCCTGGGTTTAACGTTTTTTAGGAGGTCGATGCTGTCACTGCTTCTAGCGCAGCGCAGCAATTCGCGTTGTATTTCCTCTACCGTCTCCAAAAGGTGACCCTTTATCTTCATCTTCATATGGGGGTGCTATATCAGAAAATTCAAGGGGGATGGTTGCATACAGAACGAACTGTGGGCCAGTGCATTATCGTGGTACAACCGGAAACTCCTCACGCATAATGCTTTGGCCGTTTTCTAACTAATCAAAAGTTTGACAGGTATGCTCAGATTTGTCCGACGACAGTTCTCACGAATGATTTATTTTTACAAATGATTTTAGATGTGATTGAGGTCGAAGGTCTTCTGGAACAGCTCGTCGTTTTCCACCGAAGTCCGGCCAATCTTAGATTTCAAATATCACTCGAAAATTTACGTAGGGATCAGGACCTCGCCCTCATATTCTTTTCAAATCACTTCAGACGTATCAACAGCAGTTTTAATAAAATTTTACAAGCCCTGGCAGCTCCTTTTTCCTATCCATTGAAAAAATCTTAGAGAAACACAATTGGACTATTACGTATACAGAACAAATTGAATGCGTTAGTAAGTTGAAACTTTCCAAGCAGAATTGTTAGAAATATACCTACCGCCACCAATCGGCACGAGTCGAAACTATTTCACGCTGTTGCTATATAGCGTCAGTCTGGGAAATTTTCGATTACCCCACGTAGAATAGACTTGCTTTGAGCGTCGTGGAAAAGTAAAATGATTCTAACTTTTATGTAAGAAAATCTGTGCATTCTTTAATGCACCCCTGTTACCAAAATCGTCAGGAGTTATTAATAACAGTAACCTCATATCATTACGAAACAATTAAAAAGTTCTACAGAAAGATCCTTAATGTTATATCATGTAGCTATGGTTACCGTTAACAGGGTTGCGATTCAGTTCCTAGGTTTTGCCTAGTTTTTTTTTAAAAAACACTTAACTGGTTTCCTTTTTCAGATATCGACCAGGAGCCATATTCAACACTGAAAATGGACTAAGCACAGAAGATAAACTGAACGATCCCGATAGAATAGAGTTTCTTAAGGTAAATGTGTCTTTCCTGTTTTTCTTTTGTAATTAAAAAAAATTGGAAATACTGTTTCACTACTCATTATATATCACCACTACACCAAACACTTTATTTTTGCACTCGACGCACGTTTCGCTAACCATGTTAGCTTCATCAGGAGTGATGATTGACTAAAGCTAAACTACAAATCTACCCTATTTATACTTAGCCTAACCCTTGAATTACTCAGGCGGAACTAATGGCATAGGCAAGGCCATCAGTTCCGGTCAAGTAACCAGTAGAGGGGACTATAAAGAATAGGCCCTCTGTCTTTATTTAAACTACTTTTACATATTATAATTTTAATTATTAAAAATAATAATAGATTAGAATTTGATATCTACAGGAAGGACAGAGTAACAGATAGATATATTCCTAATGATTCATTTCATTGCAAACAACACAAATTAGCCTCATTACATTTTTCAGTTCATCGTTTGGTCACTTTCCCTCTGAATAGAGTAAACTTTAATAAAGAAAGGAATCGTATTAGAAATATAACTAGAGTTAATGGTTATGACGATAACTTAGTAAATAAGCTAATAAATAGACATAAGTTTAGGTTTAATATTCAGATTTCCACCTTTTTTACATGCGAAGAAAATAACACCAAGTATGTCTCCATACCATATAATCCGAAATATGGCAAGGGGCTCAATAAGGTATTTAATAAGGTAGGCCTTACCTTAGTCTATAAGTCATCAGATAATCGGAGGAATATCTTAGGAAATCCCAAAGATAAGATTCCTAATTTAGAGAAAAATGGAATTTATGAAATTAGTTGTAATGATTGTGACAAAAAGTATGTTGGGCAAACTAAAAGGTCAATTAAAACACGATTTAAAGAACATTTAGCACACTTAAAATATAGTAGAACAGAAAAGTCTAGCATTGCCGAACATGCTCTTGAAGCTGATCATATTGTAACATTAGATAATCTAAGATTAATAAAAAACGTATCCGATAGGAGATTGTTGAACGCATACGAAAGTATGAAAATCATAAAATGTAAAAGTAGTTTAAATAAAGACAGAGGGCCTATTCCTTATAGTCCCCTCTAATGGTTACTTGACCAGAACTGATGGCCTTGCCTATGCCATTAGTTCCGCCTAAGTAATTCAAGGGTTAGACTAAGTATAAATAGGGTAGATTTGTAGTTTAGCTTTAGTCAATCATCGCTCCTGATGAAGCTAACATTGTTAGCGAAACGCGCGTCGAGTGCAAAAATAAAGGGTTTGGTGTAGTGGTGATATATACTGAGTAGTATCATTGTCCCAAAGATTCCACATTCCCAACTTAGTTAATACTGTTTTAGGAACACATAAGTAATGTTGTGGATGCTGTAGTCGAAGACAAAATAAATGTAATTGGTTACTCTGTTTGGGGGACTAATAGATGACTTTGAATGGGGATCCTATGAGTAAGTATGTTTAGGACTCTGCAAATTCTAACGAAAATTTAGTTGTACCCGCAGCCCTGTGGCTGTGTATAGTAATTCGTACATTTCGTACAGAGATGAAAGCGACAGTAAAATACCCGACTTGTTCGGGGAGTAGTAATGATAAATACGGAAATGTCACCATTTAGGTTTAATCACTTAATTAATTGGGGCGGCCATAGCATAGTGACAAAAGTGTCTGTCCTCTAAGCCGGAGACCCGAATCTCGGCTTGGAAAATAATAAATTAAAAAAAAACTTTACAAAGTGATCGCCTCTCTCGGGAAGGCAGTGGCAAACCATCAGTAGAATTATGCCTAGTAAAGCCTTCTTACTTTGACCGTCCGAAACTGGCATTACACTGTAGGTTCTCATTTGCCTGTAAACCACAGGCAAAGGCGAGTAGGTCGCATACACCCGTATCGGATATGGCACTTCAAGAAAAAGAAGTTAAATTATTGAATTGGGTCTTGGATACTTACAAAAGTGGATTGCTAAGGCTGGTAAATTTCTCCGAAATAGAGGGAAATTTTGTTAAGCGATATTACTTTTGGTAAATGTGAATTTTGTAACGGTTGTGTTCAAAGTTTCAAACAGATGCAACGAGCAGTTGTTAGTTGGCAGCTATTATAAGTGATCGGTATTACATGTTTCGTAGAAATGGATTAAGCCAAGTATCGTACAGAAATATTATTTAAAAAAGTGAACTACGGCTCAGATAGATACTAAACTGAAGAAAGTTCATGGGAACTCTCCATTAGAACTCAAAACTATGGATTACTGGAGAAATTAATTTAACGGCCACGCTTAAGAAATGGTCGATAAAATACATGGTATCCTGATGAAAGATCGTGGCATTTAACTTCGTGAGATTGCTGAGATGATAAGCATCTCATATGAACGGGTATATAATATCCTGCATGAAGTTATAAAGATCAAAAAGCAGCGTGCGTGATGGGTGACGCGTTTGTTAACTACAGACCAAAAACGCACGACGAAGGACATTCCAAAATCGTGTTTGAAAAAGTTGCAGCTTAATCCAAAGAACTACTGGCATCGTTTTGTAAGTGTAGGTGACACGTGAATTCACCATTACACTCCGGAGACAAAACGACAGTCAAAGCAGTAGGTTGACCAAAGTGCACTGAAAAAAGCGAAACAATTTTGTCAGCGGCAAAAGTGATGACAACTGTTTTTTTTTGAAATTCACAGGGTATCATTATGATTGACTATTTGGAAAATGGTAAATTCTATTACGTGACGTTACTGGATCGTTGGCTTAGTGAGCTGGAGCAGAAGCGCCCAAGAATAACGTGCAAAAAGTACTCCTTCACCACGACAATGCGCTTGCTCAAACAACGACTGTTGCAAATGTAAAAGTGCACGAGCTGGGCTTCGAAATAGTTCCTAGATATATATATATATATATATATATATATATATATATATATATATATATATATATATAATATATATATATATATATATATATATATATATATATATATATATATATATATATATATATATATATATATATATATATATATATATATATATATATATATATATATATATATATATATATATATATATATATATATATATATATATATATATATATATATATATATATGCGCTTGCTCAAACAACGACTGTTGCAAATGTAAAAGTGCACGAGCTGGGCTTCGAAATAGTTCCTAGATATATATATATATATATATATATATATATATATATATATATATATATATATATAAATATATATATATATATATATATATATATAAATATATATATATATATATATATATATATATATACATAAAAGTAAAAAGTAAAGAAAAACCAAGAATTAATAATAATGGGAGATCTGAATGGGAGAAAACAGGAAGGAAAACAAAGGACAATACCGTAGGACCATTCGGAGAAGACATTACTAACGACAACGGAGATAGACTAATAGAACTGTGTGAACTAAACGGCCTCAAAATAACAAACGAATTCTACAAACACAAAGACATCCACAAATATACTTGGATGCAAGAAACACGAAACTTAAAATCAATAATAGACTACATTATAATTAAAAACGATACCACTATCAAAATAAAAGATGTAAGAGTAAAGAGAGGGGCAGAATGTGGAACAGACCATAGACTATTAATAGCAAATATAAAAGTACCGTGGTACAAGACAATAAAGCAAAAATGAACAATAGATAAAGAAAACAGAAATACTAATGAGATAACAGAAAAAGTAGACAAAGAAATAAAATACAAAATACACTTACTGCAAGACGAAACGATAAGGGACCTATACAGACGACGATTAGATCAAAAAATTAAATGAATTTTACTACCACAACCTCCAACAGATGTATGACCACATAAAAGAATGCATCAAACAGGCGGCCCTAAAAGCAAGAAGACAACGAGAATAAGAAACATAAAATTAGAAACTGTGAGAAAACCAAAGAATCTATAAAGGAGAAAAAAAGACTATACGAAAAATGGCTGAATACAAAATCAGAAGAAGATCTACAGAAATATAAAGAGAAAAATGCAGAAACGAGGAGGATGGTAAACAAAGAAAAGAAAGAGAGATCGTGCGAACATGTAGAACAGTATATAGGAGGAACTAGAAGCACAGTCATGGAGAATAATTAAAGCATTAAGGACTAACAATAGAGAGAAGATGTATATAAAGTATATCTCAGAAAGCGAGTGGGAAAAATATTATAAGAAGCTGCTAACAGAAGACAGACAAGAATTCCAGGAAGAGAACCCTGAAGAAGAACAGAATAAGGAAAAAAAGAGATAGAACTAAGCTATGAAGGAGTAAAGAAGACAATAAAAACACTCAAAAATAATAAATCTGCAGGGCCTGGGGGTGTGGTAAATGAAATGATTAAATACGGGTCTAATAAATTACATCGAATGCTGAGAAACATGTTCCACAGAGCGATAAATGGAAAAAAAAAATACCAGAGGAATGGTCAAAAGCCTATATAGTATCTATATTTAAAAAGGGAGACCGCAGAAAATGCACAAACTATAGAGGCCTAAGCATAATGTCGAGTATGGGACGTTCATATGGAAAAATTATTAAAAATATCATAGAGAAAAATTTAAAAGGAAATATTGGAGAAGACCAAGCAGGCTTTACGGCCGGAAAATCATGTATAGACCACAGATACACTATAAAACAAACAATGGAAAAAAAAAACTGGCAAAGAATAGAGAAGTTCATTTAGCCTTCATAAACATAAGAAAGGCCTATGATTCAGTACCAAGATAAAGATTATGGAACGCAATGAAAGAAATAGGCATTGACAAAGAACTAATATACGCAGTAAAAGCTCTCTACGAAAACAACACAGTGAACCTAAAAATAGGACATAAAATAGGGAAGAGACTCCAAACATCAAAAGGCCTATTACAAGGATGCTCTACATCTCCCACACTATTCAAAATATACCTCGAACAAACATTAAAAAAATGGAAGCAAAAATGTAGTGGAATGGGAGTCCCAATACGAGAAGATTACTAATATACTCTGTTTCGCAGACGACCAAGTAATCATAGCACAAGATGAGGAAGACCTCAGTTATATGGTAAGAAAACTGAAAGAAGAATACACTAAAGCAGGATTAGCAATAAACTTTGATAAAACGGAATATCTAACAACAAAGGAGGGAAACGAGGAAAATCTAGAAGTCGATAACGAAGCAATAATCAAAGGAACCGATAGATTTAAATATTTAGGAACCATCATTTCAAAAAACGTAACACCAGAAGAAGAGATTAAAGCTAGATTAGAAGAAACGTGGACATGCATAAGACAATTAAATTCGATCCTGTGGGACAAGCACATTACAAAGAGAAACCAAACACGCATATATAAATCAGTAATACACAGCATAATGACATACGGGTCAGAAACATGGTCGATCAACAAAAGAAATCAATCTAAAATTAACGCGGTAGAGATGGAGTATTGGAGAAGATGTTGTAGAGTGACACGTATGGAGAGAATAACAAATGAAGAAATAAGAAGCAGAATGAACATCAAAGAGAACGCAATAAACACCATTGAAGAAAAACGATTAAAATGGTATGGACACATAAGACGGAGCGAAGATAATAGGTGGATAAAGAAAATAACGGAGTGGAGCCCTATAGGGAGAAGAAAAAGGGGAAGACCGAGACGATCGTGGAGAGACGATGTGGACGAGGCTATGGAGGACAGGGGTCTAACAGATGGAGACTGGGAAGATAGAAACGGATGGAATCAAAGGCTGAGAGAAGGAAGACAGCGTCAGCTGTAGAAAATCCTTTATATATATATATATATATATATATATATATATATATATATATATATATATATATATATATATATATTTATATATATGTATATATAACTATACTAAGTTGAGTTTCGGATCGCGATGTGTTGTGTACACGTGAATCGAACTCCCGGCAATGGTTAACTCGTTCAACCAGCATTATTACGGTAGTGTTTCGATCCATTTAATTATTTTGTCGATTGCAAACAAAAGGGACTAGAAATAAAGTAGAGTGTAGTGTTAGATTGACTTGAGTCTATTATATAGTATTTTCATGGAAAGTGTAGCTCGTTTAATTTTTTCTAGAGCGGTGTATGCTAGGAATACATGTCGCGTTAATAATTCACATCCGTTTGAGGTTCAGCTTGTCACTCCTAGTGCAACCCTTTTCAAACAGCCTTTTATATGAAGAATCTCATCCCTTTGGAATGAATTGCCTAGGATTGTGTGTGGCACCGAGTACAATTTACAGCAATTTCCGCACACGGGGCGCTTCTGTGATGCTTTAGGAATTTCCCGGCAGCATGTATGCCATGTCCATAAAAAAATACAGAAAAAATATCCTAAATATTACTATTAGGAGTCATCGACAAATATATTACTTACTTAATTAATCCTTATGCATTTCTACCTCTTTTGTTAGGAGTGTAAGGCCCGTAGAGTTGAATTATTCTATATCTCTCTTTTTCATATTTCCTTCTATATCCTTCTATCCTGTTTAAATTGCCGATTGCCTCTTTTGTTTCTTCTGTATTAATTTCTTCTGTGTGAGTTCTGCATCTTGTTCCGGTATTATTTCCTTCTAATTTTTTTGCATCCATTTCCTTTACTTTCTGTTTCAGTGATTCCTACATAGTGCATTTGTTGTTCTTCTGTCAGTTCATCCTCTTTTCTGTTTATACTCTTATTATTCTGTGTTTTCAATCTAATAACTCTATAATTATTTCCCATTTCCTTCTTCCTATCCATTTCTTTGATTATCTTCTTATTTGTATTCATTTTACTAGTCTTCTCTTCCGTACCCTTTATCTTTGCCCGGGTTCGTTAATCTACCTATCTCTCCCCTTTTTCTCAGTTTTTTGACTTGATGGTCGTAGTGTTCTTTGCTTGTTCTTTCATTTTTCCTCCCTAATGTCCCATTTATATTCTCTTCCTTCGATTACGATTTTTTGATATCCTATTTTCACCCCTTTTCCATTCTTTCTCTCGTTCTCTGCTATATGTTTTTATTTCTTTTGAATTTCCCGTTCATCTTTTGTTAAATCGTTGCTTATGTAAACTCTCTCTCTTAGGTTTCTCAGTTTGCTTTTATTTTTCATTACTGCTTCTTTATCTCCCGTGTTTCCAAGTTCTATCTTGTATATAGTCGCTCCTATTTTTAACACATCTTTAATCTGCACTTTTGGGTCCATACTCCTCTCCATAAAATTTCTACACCCATTTTCAGGTCTGGTTGGCTATTCGCTTCATATGTCATTCCCGATATTACAATATTATTTCTTACGTTATCTTTTTCCAGTCTACTCATCTTCAAATCCATACTTCTCATGCTTTCTCTAATTATCTTGTTGTCCTCTTTTAATACTTCATTCTCCTTTCTTAGTTCCTTCAACTCCTGTTGGTATCTCTTGTGATCTTGTTTTATATCCTTTATATCTGACATTAGCTCTCTGATCATTTCTATCAAATTGTCTATCTTATCTACTCTTTCGTTTTTCTCTTTCTGTGGTGTTCTTATCAGCTTTTTACTCTTCTTGAATAATCCCATTGCTTCTTCTTTTTCTTCGACTCTTCCCCTTTTCGAGTCTCCTGAGGTATAATCATCGCTATCCATTGTTTTTTCTGTTATAAAAACTTTATGTGTGTTCCTCGTATATTCCATTTTCAAACACGGGAGAAAAAAACTGTTGTTTATATTTCTTATCACCGTAAACAGTAAAACGATCAAGGTCGTCGCTTATCGTTTCGTTAGCTTCATACAATTTCACAGAATTATTCTCATAAACCTCCAAATGTGTTTACTTGTGTTAATTCTAACACTACACTCTGCTTTATTTCTAGTCCTCTCGTTTGCAATCGACAAAATAATTAGATAGGTCGAAACACTACCGTAATAATGCTCGTTGAACGAGTTGATTATTGCCGGGCGTTCGATTCACATGTACGCACTTCGCAATCCGAAACACAACTCCACATATACTTAATGAAGAAAATTGGAGTTTTTCTTTATTAAATGTAATTTTCTTTTTTAGTGCAAGGTTTGGTTTGATCCGCATAGATTATGATAGTCCGAACAGAACAAGAACTTGGAAGCAATCAGCTTATTGGTACCAGAATCTTACTAGAACAAGAATTTTGGACGACTAACATTTTTATATTTATTATTTTTTTAATAAATAATAAGATATTGTCGGCTTGTTTTTATTACCACTAAGCTGTCATTTTAGTTTAAAATAAGTTTCACCCCAACACTAGCACAGAGTGTTCATTTAGTGCTCTTTGTTGTCTCACAAAGTAGAGAGAGAACAGGGAAAGTAATGTGCCCAGCACTTCTCTGGTACCTTACGATTATTAAATATTTGCCATCTGGTAAATATACGGCTTAAGCTTTATTTAAAAAGATTTTGATTTTTGGAGTCTTTGTACAATTTTAAGATTAACTTGTTAAAACAATCTTTTAAGAAAGCAAAATTGAGTAATGCCTTTTTAAATTACACAGGGCAACAAAAAAATATTTTTGTTTTGGTGCCTGGGATTTTAGAGCTGATTTTAACTATATTTGGGACGCTAAATCTATACATGCAATCCGTTTTTCTCTATCAGCTCTACTTTTTTAGATACATCAACTTATCTACCAATGTGGTTTTTATTCGGTTTATTCATTTATGAGAGTTCTAAAATTATTATATATTCATTAATGTAGGTACAATGGTTTTATTGTCAGTCTGTAATTGAGTAAATTCCAGGTAAATCTATAAATAGTGGAACCATTGCCTATCAGGTACCTAAACTGACCCTTTTAATCACCTAACTCGGGTAAGTCTCGTCAGTTTGTGCGTTCTTACTGAGAGTAGATCGAATTCGGCGTGTTATTTTATGTTAAGAAAAGAGTGTTTTTGTGTTATTGAACAGAATTAAAATGAGTTCAGGTTCCAGTTCAAGAAGAAGTTGTGTAAATCAACCTGATGTGTTTTGCTATATATGCGGAGAATACATGTTTCAACAAAACAGACAAACTATTACTGACTTTGTAAAGCGAGCGTATCTTGGAGTTAAGCTTGGTGATCAGGACAAAACGTGGGCCCCGCATCTCGTATGTAAAACTTGTACAGAGCATTTACGGCAGTGGACTACCGGGAAAAGAAAATGTCTAAAATTCGGCATACCAATGGTTTGGAGAGAACCAAAAAATCACTTCAATGATTGTTATTTCTGTTTAGTAAATACTAATGGAATCAATCGAAATAACCGCAGTAAGTGGACTTATCCCAATTTAGACTCGGCAATACGCCCTATCCCGCACTCAGATGAAATACCGATTCCAACATTTCATCAGCTACCACATATCTCTGATGACGAATATTTTCCCTCTGATCGCTCTTCTGATGCTAATAAAAGTTCTGATGCTAATGAAACTAACAGTGACTATGAGGGGACGTCATCAGTTCCTCAACGCTTCAATCAAAATGAATTAAATGATCTCACCAGGGATCTCGATTTATCGAAAAAAAAGCTTCTGAAGTACTGGCTTCTAGGTTGAACGACAAAAATTTACTGGAACAAGGAATCAAAATTACCTTTTACCGTACAAGAGAAAAAGATCTGCTACCATTCTTTTCTCAAGAAGACAATCTTGTATTTTGTCACGAAATTAGGGGACTCATGAAAGAAATGGGACTTTCTGAATATATTCCAGATGATTGGCGCCTATTTATTGACAGTTCAAAGCGAAGTTTAAAATGTGTCCTTCTACATAATGGGAATAAATATGGTTCAATACCACTAGCTCACTCAACGAAACTGAAAGAAGAATATAAATACCATAGCTTTGGTCTTGCAGAAGATAAAGTATTACGAACATCAATGGATGATTTGTGTAGACTTAAAAATGGTAAACTTTTCTTCTTGGGCAGCAAAGTGGTTACACGAAATATTCGTGTTTCTTGTGCCTCTGGGATAGTAGGGACAAAACACACCACTGGGTTAGAAAAGATTGGCCTCAGAGAGAAAACATGGACGTTGAGGAAAAGAATGTCATTAACGACGCTTTGGTTGAAAGAGAAAAAATCATACTTCCTCCGTTACATATAAAGTTGGACTTAATGAAGCAATTTGTAAAGGCTCTTGATAAGAATGGGTCTTGTTTTGCATATATAGGGGTAAAAATGCATCAGTTGAGCACAGAAAAACTCAAAGCAGGGATATTTGACGGCCCACAAATAAGACAATTAATTAAGGATTCTGCCTTCATAAATTCAATGAATCAAGTTGAACGAGAAGCTTGGACATCATTTGTTGCAGTTGTAGAAAATTTTCTAGGCAAACATAAAGCTCAAAACTATGTTGAAATGCTTAACAAGATGCTTAATAGTTTCAAAGGAGACATGAGTGAGGAACAAGGTGAAAGATTTCACCAAGATATTAAAGTTATGGAGGACCGCTACCAAGGAAGATGGGACATGCACATGATGGCAGATTACTGCTGGAGTTTAAAAAGGGACTGTTTAAAAAAAACATTCAAGAATGTCGCGGAAAAGAAGCTTTCCAAGTGTTGAGTGACTATTTCATTTCTTCAATGTTTTTTTTTTGTTTGTAAGTACGACATAATATTGTATTTTGTATAACTAAAATAAAAATTTCGTATCTACTTTTGTTTACTACACTTACGGATTTGAGTTACAATAATGTAACTTATATTTCTCTAAAATTGTATATCTTAAAAATTTGAGCTCCTAGGTACAAATGAATACGTTATTTGAATTCAGGACATCAAACTGATATAGAATCAGCTCAAAAAACCTCGACACCAAAACAGCTGTTCCCCCAGCTGTGTTATCGTTTGAAGTATGGTAAATCCCAAGATATAAGATCCCGCCTTTTTGCTTTTTCAATGAGGTAATAAACGACCCTATTATGGTTTTGTGCATAGTTGCCAGGTATTACGATAAACGTATTTTTATTTTACCTGCTTTGTATACCACCCTCACTTGCACCTGTAATTATATTGGATCTATTTTTATCTATATATTTACTACTGGTTAGCCCTGTTTGGAGCCCTTTAAGTATTTGATAATATAAGTCTAATGACCACAAGTCCCCATTAAGATTCCAAAGATACTTTTTTTTATTTTTAGTTTTACTTACAACTTACAACGTAACGGTTCTATTTTATTTATGTGGCGTTCGTGGAAAAATTGCAACAGTGGCTATCGCAAGAGAAAACATTTATCACTTGACGCTAAACAAATAGTGAAAAATGTTTACAACAGTTTGGTAAAAAGAAATTTGAATTAACAAAGTGCTTTGCAAGAAACCAGTGAACTAACAAAAACCCCAATTTCTACGATTAAGGGTATTGTAGGAAAACCATCACTCAGGAACAGGGAAAAACGGAAAGATTTTCAAATGCATCATGTAGACGATTATGAAAAAGAAGTCATCAGGAGAAAAATATATTCTATGTATGAAGAGCAGTTGGTGCCGATACTAGACAAAATAAAATTAAGACTAGCGCAGGACGGGACCAACATACATTGTGGCCGATCAACCATTCACAGAATTCTCTTAAGAATGGGATTCACGTTCCGAAAAATCAACAAAAGGCAAGTAGTGATGGAGTCATAAAGATTACAAATCATGCGGCATATTTATTTACAAGAAATTAAAAAGTATCGATAAGAGAATTGGCCAATAATTTACCTTGACGAAACATGGTTCGATACCCATGACACTGTGCAAAAAGGGTGGGTTGACAACAGTACAAAATGTCAGAATAACGCACCTTTAAATAAAGGTAAACGAATAACCATTTTGCATGCTGAAGCTGAAAAGGGCTGGGTTTCAAATTGTCTACTATTATCTGCAAAACACATTGAAGATTCTATTTTGGACTATCACGAAGACACGACCCCAGAACTTTTTGAAAATTGGTTTCAAAATTCCCTTTTGCCAAATGTTCTCAAACAGAGTGTTATAGTTATAGACAGTGCAAGTTACCTAAGTCGCCTACTAAATAAGGTTCCTAGTGCAGCCAACACCAAATCGGAAATACAGGAATATATGTTAGAAAACGACATTTATTTTGACTTTAGTTATAAAAAAAATGATCTTTTGGAAGTTTTGAAAAATTATAAATTGAAAAAGAAATATGTTTGTGATAGTATGGCTGAGAAAATGGGACACACTGTTTTGCGGCTTCCTCCGTATTATTGTGTGTTTAATCCAATTGAACATATTTGGCATCAAGTTAAATCAAAAATAAGATCAATAAATATTTCTCCTACTTTAAGCGTGTCAGTGGTTGAATTAGTAAAAAAGTTATAAATGGTATATCTTGTGAAAGCTGGAAGAATTCCATTCAGCACGTTGTTAAAGTTGAAGATTCATATATTTATGTAAATAATATAAAACTGATGACAGTGATAGTGAAGCCGAATTAGGCTTAAGTTAAAATATACTTTTATTTATACAATATGTCCCCTCTTGTAAACCCCATTCATTCAAACTGTATATTTGTACTTCTTATCCATTTGTTTTTACATGCATCTATAAATAAACATCTCCAAAAACACTTATAATTTTATTTATTTGCATTAATGAATAAAATTTTTAAGTCCATCTCTGCAATCTATCATAAACAAAAGGTCAGAATTTTTAAATTGTCCACTTAAAATGGCAAAAATCAGGATCTTATATTTTGGGAGAGGCTATACGAAACACTAATTACGTAAGTCCGATTTGCGCTTGGTCGATTTTATTTATTTATTTTTTTTTTATTAGCTTGGATAAAATCATGAATCATTAATCTTAACTATTACCGATTAAATTAATTAAATAACAATATTAAATTGAATGAACAATCAGCACTCTATCACATGTATACAAGGTTAGTCTCACAAGAAGGCCACGTGACGGCATTCGCTCACTAAATTAAGCGGAATTAATATTCAAAAAGTGGGTAATTTTATCAAAGATAACTTAAAGTCACCACTGAGTTTGATGACATTTTGGCTTAAATTTTGACCCTTCGTAAATTAAATTCGTGATTTATTCTCAATAAGTTTTATCCTCGTTAGACCGTTTGTGAGCAAAAAAGAAGTTAATATGTTAGGTTACTACCTAAATTCACCTAATTCAGTACCCTATAACTTCTCTTTATTTTCCCTACTCTATTTGCCTATAGAAGGAAGGCGATTCGACATATACGAGGCTGGTTTGAAAAGTCCGTGCAAAAAAAGTTTCATAGGTAGAAAGAATGAACACGGAATGTTAAGTACATTTCATGAAGAAATTGTTTGTTTATTTATAAGAAATATTGTTCATAAAGTCGAGAAATTTGCACATGCAAAATGACCAAGAAAGATCCCATGAATGCTATATTCCATGCCTTTCCTCCTACCACTATAGTTTCTGAGCCTATACTCTTCATCAGGTAGGCTTTAGGCAACGGTATCGATCGTTAAGACCGGAGTACCGTGGAGGGCAAGTTGAAATGACTCTCGCTGGCTTATAGCAATCATGGTACTTTATATACTAGGCTGGTTTGAAAAGTCCGTGCAAAAATAAAAACTACTTATGTGTTTGGGGTAAACCTTTTTTATTTTTCGACATAATCTCCTTTTAGGCTTATACACTTCGTCCAACGATGTTCTAGTTTGTTGATCCCTTCCGAATAATAGGATTTGTCCAAGTCTGCAAAATATCCATTAGTGTCTGCAATCACCTCCTCGTTTGCATAAAATCTTTGTCCCGTCAGCCATTTCTTCAAATTGGGAAACAAATAGTAGTCCGAGGGAACCAAGTCTGGAGAATAGGGGGGATGTGAAACGAGTTGGAATCCTATTTCCATTAATTTTGCGACCACAACTGCTGAGGTGTGTGCTGGTGCGTTGTCGTGATGGAAAAGGACTTTCTTGTGGGCCAATCGCGGGCGTTTTTCTTGCAGCTCGGTTTTCAAACGGTCCAATAACGATGAATAATATTCACCTGTAATAGTTTTACCCTTTTCCAGATAGTCGATGAGGATTATCCCTTGCGAATCCCAAAAGACAGTCGCCATAACCTTTCCGGCCGAAGGAACGGTCTTCGCCTTTTTTGGTGCAGATTCCTCCTTGATAACCCATTGTTTAAATTGTTGTTTGGTCTCAGGAGTATAGTAATGTATCCATGTTACATCCACAGTGACGAAACGACGCTTAAAGTCCTCCGGATTCTTCTGGAACAGCTGCAAACCATCCTTGCAACACTTCACACGATTCCGTTTTTGGTCAAGCGTGAGCAATCGCGGCACCCATCTTGCGGATAGCTTTCTCATGTCCAAATGTTTATGCAAAATATTATGTACCCGTTCAGTCGAGATGCTCATAGCACTAGCAATCTCACGCACCTTAACTCTTCTGTCATCCATCACCATATCATGGATTTGATCAATGATTTCTGGAGTCGTAACCTCCACAGGCCGTCCAGAACGTTCAGCGTCACTTGTGCCCATATGGCCAGTCCGAAAATTTTGAAACCACTTATAAACTGTTCTAATCGAAGGTGCAGAGTCACCATAATGTTTATCAAGCTTCTCTTTAGTCTCCTGAGGCATTTTGCCTTTCATAAAGTAATGTTTAATCACCACACGAAATTCTTTTTCGTCCATTTCTTGAAAATCACTCGACTTCCTTGATTCACACGAATGCCAAACACAAAGAAATAGACCAATATGGCTGAAACTTGGTGTGCGTTCATTCAAGAGATGCTACTAACTAAAAATGACCTCGATACGCGCCGGTGGTGCCATCTCTCGGACTTTTCAAACCAGCCTCGTAGTATCGCAAAAATTAATATACTATAGAAAATACCCGGCCAAGTGCAAGTCGGACTTGCGCAATTAGTGTTCCGTATGTTGATTGCTTTTAAAATAAAAAATTTTGTTACGGAGGTATAAAATGATCAATGACTTCACAAAACACACCCCAAATGATTTTTCAACAAAGTTTGTTTTCGATTTTTGTTGAAAAACTGAGGACCTCGAAATTTTTTTTATATATATACCAGATAAATTATTAAAGGTAATGCACTCGTGATAATTGTCGTTCAATCTACATCCTGCGGAGAATATTTCAGAATTTTTTCAAAATTATTTGATCAGTACTTTTCTAGATAAGGGGAAGACAGCGATTTTTGGCAGTTTTTTAAAATTAATACAAAGAAAAGTGTGCGCAAGTATTACATTATATAGAAGTTTTGCAAGAAGTAAAACACTACTTAAATTTACACTAATTTTTTTAATTTTAACATCATGACATGTTTCACTATACGACAGCTTCTTCAGATGGTTTGTTACAAAATGAGGATAAAATTACTATAATAAATGGTTGGTTCCCAATTTATGGCAGGTAATAAAATAATTTAATTAAAATAGATTTAGTAATGGTGAATTATTTAAATCTAATTGTTCATTTATTAAGGAATCTGAATTTTTCAATTTGTTTATTTCTAAAGATTCTAGGTAATTAAGTTTCAGGCCATTTGTACAAGTATGTAATATTTCAAAGTTTGGGTTGAATTTGTGGTTATTTTCAATTAAATGATTTGAGTTATTTTTTCTATTCATGTATGATGGAGCATGTTCTTTTATGCTTTTTGAGAAACTTCTTCCTGTTTGACCTATATATGTTTTTGAGCAATTTACACAATTTAATTTGTATACTCCGCATCCATTGTCTCTATCTGTTTTAGTTTTGTTATTTTTTATAAATTTGTGTGTTGGTTGTTTTAAATGCTGTGTTAATATTTAATTTTCTCAAGAAACTATTTAATTTAGTGCTGCATCTTCCATAGTACGTTTTTGACTTTACGTTTTTGTAAGGTTCTTTATTATTCGGAAAAACTGTACTAATGGTTTTTTTGTAAAGTTTTTTCTTGAGACTTGGAATTCGACGTAACCTCCCTCAGCCTCAAAAACCGCCTCCATCCTTGCCTGAAGTGTTCACGCGCTCTCTTTAAAGCAGGGCTGTCCATAATGGCGAATACTGCTTCGATAGCGGTACGTAAAGATACCACATTCGGGTGTCTAAACTTGTTAATAACTCTTTCGATTACGCTCCAAACATAGTAGTCGAGGGGGTTCAAATCTAGGCTATTGGGGGCTAGAACCTTTTAGACCAGAATATGTCCATGTTATCCGATAACTAGTTTGGACTAAATGTGTGTGCCGGTGCACCATCCTGTTGATACACATACACGCCTCATATCGTACACAGTTGATTTCGGGTACCCGAAGAAGCGAATTATTTCAGTAGCCGAACGTCCAACGCGAAGGCTTTCAATAATTACGATTATACTGCGCAATTGCTCGATTATTTCGAGGTTATGAGTGTTTACTAGAAGTATGTGGCTTTCACGAACGTCAACAACGACCTATAGCGGAACTACTATATGGCGGAAAATTTAAATTTGTCCGGATTTAAGCGCTGCACCCTGTAAATAAGGTTAGACATCAACCTCGTTCCACAAAATATTGTTTACAGGGCTGCCAATAACAGTCTCAAAAAAAGGGAATGTCTGTTACCGACTACCTGTTATATGCGACACGTTGTTATTTGATCAACTGTATTTTATTAGTTACTAGCCGTGCCCGTGGCTCCGCTCCCGTGGATTTGATTCACTATTATCGTCACTGCTTATTCCTTATATTACCTAACGTAACACAGAACATACGTATTTTATAAAAAAACACGTAAATCGGATAAGTGGTTCTTTGGTGCTAAGCGCACTAACGGACAGACAGACGGAGAGACGTTGCATTTTATATATATTGTATTCTTTGTTACGTGATATTGTTCCAGATTTAACGGTTTAGGCAGCGTATTGCAAGAGAGTGCGCTAGCAGCAAACTTTTTTCCGACTTGATTTACTATATATTACTGCTTATTTCTTATGTTACCTAACGAAATAAAATATATCCTATAACCTGGCCAGTATGTATAAATTTTAAAAAAAAACACGTAAATTGGATAAGTGGTTCTCGCATGATAAGCGCACTACCGGACAGACAGACAGAGAGACGTTACACTTTATATATATTATAAAGGGTGTTTTTTATAGAGGTATAAAACTTTAAGTTGGCAACACTTTTTTAACTGGCGGCCATTTTGTCAGCTGTCAAGTGATTTATGTTTAGTTTGGTTTGGCATTTCAACATGAATAGACTGACGTCTGAACAACGCTTCCAAATTGTGCAAATTTATTTTGAAAATCATGGTTCTGTTCGAAATACGTATCGCGCACTACGTCCATTTTACGGTCAACATAATCGCCCATCAGAGCAATTAATTCGATTAACTATGGAAGGTTTTCGCACCACGTTTACTCTAAATGATAATACGCATCCACAGAGACGTCGTACAGTGCGTACAGAAGAAGTCATTGCTGCTGTAGAGCGTAGCGTAGAGGAAGACCCGAATCAGTCTATCCGCCATCGTGCACAGGAATTGGATATGTGTCCATCCACTTTATGGAAGATTTTGTGGAAAGATCTTGGTTTGCGTGCTTACAAAATCCAACTCGTGCAACAATTGAAGCCACACGATCACCTAGCAAGGCGTAGATTCGGTGAATGTGCCCAAAACAACATTGCCGTTGATCCCGATTTTCATAAGCGAATTTTGTTTAGCGATGAAGCTCACTTTTGTTTGAATGGATACGTCGATAAACAAAACTGCCGTATTTGGAGTGATGATATTCCTCAAGTGTATGTTGAGACACCGTTACATCCAGAAAAAACTGACTGTTTGGTATGCTTTATGGGCTGTTGGAATCATTGGTCCGTACTTCTTTAAAAACGATGCTGGTCAGAAAGTTACAGTCGATGGTGACCGCTATAGAGCCATGATTACTAACTTTTTCGTTCATCAATTGAACAACCATGATGTGCAGGAGCTGTGGTTTCAACAAGACGGCGCAACATGTCACACAGCTCGTGCCACAATTGATTTATTGAAGGAAACGTTTGGTAACCGCATAGTTTCACGTTTCGGACCCGTGAATTGGCCTCCAAGATCGTGCGATTTAACGCCGCTAGACTATTTTCTGTGGGGATATGTGAAGTCGCTAGTCTACGCCGATAAGCCCGAAACGATTGACCACTTGGAGGACAACATTCGCCGCGTTATTGCCGATATACGGCCAGAAATGTTGGAAAAAGTCATCGAAAATTGGACCTCCAGATTAGACTACGTCCGAGCCAGCCGTGGCGGTCATATGCCAGAAGTCATATTTAAATTATAATGCCAGAAGATTATCTTTCGAATAAAGTAAATTTCATGTCAATTTAAAAAATTCTTCTTTTGTTTTATTTCATTTCAAAGTTCTATACCTCTATAAAAAACACCCTATAGATTACACAGGTCAACACGAATTTTGACTTTGATAAGAGGGTATGAAATTTCGATAGATTTATTGACATATATATATGGCCTGAAAAAGTTTGCTTTTGTATCCAGGAGAACGGTTGAACAGTATTTTAGAAAATCCATAGTTTAAATTTTTATTTATTGATAAATCGAAACAAATATATTTATATATGATTTTTATCAACTTTTGCTATCATATCAAATTACAAAATAGTGGAAAAGAGTTTAAAAGTGAACCCTATTACTTTTTCTTTCATGTTCATATGTACTTTGTCTCACTAAACTCCAAATCTAGTCCCCCATCGTATTTTCGTTGTATTGGCCCTGATAACGTTGTTCGAAGTTCATAATATCTTGATGAAAACGTTCTCCTTGTTCTTCTGAGTACGCCCCCATGTTGTTTTCAAATTTATCTAAATGAGCATACAGCATATGTACTTTTAGAGACATTCTGCAACCCATGGTTTTAAAATTTTCTAACATGTTTTCAACTAGCTCTTGTTAATTTTTAACTTTGTTAATCCCTAAAAATCCAGATACTATTTCTTTAAAACTATTCCAACTTTTTTTTTGAGCACTATTAAGTAATTTTGGAAATTCTTCACTGGCAAAATTTTTTTTAATTTGTGGAACGACAAAAATTTCAGCTTTAACCTTTGCTTCTGACAACTTTGGAAAAAAGTTTTTTAAAAATGTAAAAGCTTCAGATTTTTCATGTAGATTTTTTACGAATTGTTTCATAAGCCCTAACTTGATGTATAAAGGCGGCATTAATACATTTTCAGGTTCAGCAATAGGTTCACATTTAACGTTTTGTTTTCCGACACAAAATTCGGTTCTTAGTGGCCATGATCGTTGAACATAGTGTTGAGCATCCGCTCTACTATCCTACAAACAGAGATAACACGGATATTTTGTATATCCACCTTGTAGTCCCATTAAAAATCCTACCATCTTAAAATCGCCAATGAACTGCCACTTAAACTCTACAGTACAAATTTTTCATCTTCAATATTTTTATTTGAACTCTGAGATGAGCTTGACTGAGGCAATTTTTTAGGAGGTTCAGGTACTGGAAGTTGTGGGCTATGTGAGATTGGAGCAGAAGATGAAGCAAGGTCAGGATATTCGATGGGTTTCGTATTTTTGCCTTTACGTCTTTTAGCTGGATTTACTACGCAAAAATAACAGTCATTAATGTGGTCTCTTGGCTCTCGCCAAATTCTCGGTACTGCGAATTTCATACTCCGTTTCTCACCTCGATACCAACCTGAAATAAATAAAGACAAAAATAAACATATTTATATTTTTTTTTACTAAAAACTGTTTACCTTCTAAACATCTTTTGCAATTACTACAAGCAAAAAATACCGTTCAAGCGAAGCAATGGCTTGAAAAGTGTTATGGGGACTCCGCTCCATCAGAAACAACAATAAAACGTTGGTTTGCTGACTTCAAACGTGGTCGTAGAGACACCGATGATGCAGAACGCAGTGGACGTCCAAATGAGGCGGTAACACCAGAAAACATCAAAAAAATCCATAAAATCGTTTTGAATGATCGAAAAGTGAAATTGCGTGAGTTAGCTGACATCGTAAAGATATCAAAAGAACGTGTTGGCTTTATATTGCATGAGCATTTGACTATGAGAAAGCTCTGTTCAAAGTGGGTGCCGCGTTTGCTCACTGTTGATCAAAAACAAGAACGTGTTGATGATTCTGAGCAGTGTTTGGCCATGTTTAAAACGTAACAAACCGGAATTTTTGCGTCGATATGTGACAATGGATGAAACACGGATCCATCACTTCACTCCGGAATCAAAACGATCGTCATTTGAGTGGACAGCAACTGGTGAACCTCGTCCAAAGCGCCCGAAAGCACAACAATCGGCTGGAAAGGTTATGGCCTCGGTATTTTGGGATGTGCGTGGTGTAATATTCATCGACTATCTTGAGAAAGGAAATACCATCAACAGTGAATATTATATAGCGTTATTGGAGCGTTTGAAGGCCGAAATTGTAAAGAAACGACCGCATATGGCAAAGAAAAAAATTTTGTTTCATCAAGACAACGCACCGTGTCACAAGTCAATCAAAACAATGGCAAAACTACATGAATTGAACTTCGAATTGCTCCCACATCCACCGTATTCGCCAGATTTGGCTCCCAGCGACTACTGGCTGTTCGCAGACCTGAAAAAAATGCTCGCCGGTAAGAAATTTCGCACGAATGAAGAGGTTATCGCTGAAACTGAGGCCTATTTTGAGGCAAAAGATAAATCGTTCTACAAAAGTGGTATTGAAATGTTAGAGCGGCGCTGGAATGATTGCGTTGCTCTTGATGGAGATTACGTTGATGAATAAAGCTAATTTTGAACCAAAAAAACCGTGTTTTCTTTGTTAGGCCCGGGACTTTTCAGCCCATGTGTTAAATATACCAGAACTCAATAATATTTCTACGATAACTCAAAAAGATGTATTATTATCATAATTAGCACAAAAGCAAACTTTATATGGAATATGTGTACTTTTCCTTTATTTTGGAGCATAATGAATAGAAAAATCATAAAATAAATTTTAGGACAAAAACGAAATTTTTTTTTGTAGAGTTGTGTTATTATTACTATTATATAACCTGGAGAGAAAACATATGTATGAATAAAAAAAAAAATACGTAAATCAGACAAGTGGTTTTCGAGTGATAATCGCTCTAACGAATATATAGACAGGCAAAGAGACATTGCATTTTATATATATTATATTCTTTGCTGCATGGTATTGTTCCATATAAAATGGTTTAGGTAGTATGTTGCAAAAGAACGCGCTAGCGCCAAACTTTTTCCGACTAGACTCACTATTATCGTCACTGCTTATTATGTTACTTATCGTAATAAAATATATCCTATGTTACCTAACGCACTAACGGACAGACAGACAGACAGAGAGAGACGTTCCATTTTGTATATATTATAGAAGATTATAGATAACCTGGCTAGAGAACAAATGTATAAATTAAAAAAAAAAAAACGTAAATCGGATAAGTGGTTCTCGAGTGATAACCGAACTAAGAGACAGACAGACAGACAGACGGATAGACTTTACATTTTATATATATTATAGAACATTACAGATAACCTGGCCAGAGAACAAATGTATGAATTAAAAAAAAACACGTAAATCGGACAAGTTGTTCTCGAGTGATAAGCGTACTAAAGGACAGACAGACAAACAGGGAGACATTGCATTTTATACATATTATAGAAGATTATAGATAACCTGGTCAGAGAACAAATGTATGAATTAAAAAAAAATATATATGTAATTCTGATAAGTGGTTCTCAAGTCCTAAGCGCACTAACGGACCGACAGAGAGATGTTGCATTTTATATATATTATATTCTTTTCTTCATGATGTTGTTCCATATTTAATGGTTTAGGCAGTGGATTGCAAGAGAACGCGCTAGCGGCAAACTTTTTTCCGGCTTGATTCCCTATTATCGTCACTTTTTATTCCTTATGTTACCTAATGTAATAAAATATAGCCCATAACCTGGCCAGAGAACATATGTATGTTTTAAAAAAAAGCACGTAAACCGGATAAGTGATTCTCGAGTGATAGGCGCATTAACGGACAGACGGTTAGACAGATAGACAGACAGACCGAGAGACGTTGCATTTTGTATATATTATAGACGACATAACAAAAATAGGAAAAATAGAAAATTAACGTGACTGTAGATGATTGTTAAAAAAATAAATGTCAAAAAGTAGAATTTTGATAATGTATTGTTTAACATTTGCGTACCATTTATATCTTATAGGTTATTAGTAAACACTTGAAATATGGCAGTAATGAGTGCTGATTAGAAATTTTTAAGCTACTTGGTGAATTAATAAACAATGATTGGGCAACATTCATGGCAAAGAATAACTATTTAAAAATATAATATTGCAGGGTCTTTCGTAATTTTTTTAAATTTCATGTTTTTAATAATTTCTGGAAATGATTCACTTGATATTAGGTAGAACAATAAAAAATTAAACCACTATTTATCAAATGGAAATATACATCCCTTGTAAACTTATCGGTTATTGTAGTCAAAAGATACGTAAGTACTTATAAATCTATACATATATAATCAAGAAAAACCTATTTCTAGTATCATTTATGATTTTGTGTTTCACTTTTATATTCTGTTAAAAAAATATGTTTTTTAATATTAGTATAGTTTTGTTTTTCGTAATAGCAAGGTAAGATAAATAAGAATATTATTATATTATTTAAATATTTAATTATGGGGGTGTTCGTGTACGTTATAAGGTATAATTTATTAATGGCTGCATAGTTACAGGATATAAACAGTGTAAAAAATTAAAGCCAACTTATACTGGTCATTGGCTCAAGTTTATTAATAATATTAATGAAAAATATGTTTTTTAATATTAGTATAGTTTTGTTTTTCGTAATAGCAAGGTAAGATAAATAAGAATATTATTATATTATTTAAATATTTAATTATGGGGGTGTTCGTGTACGTTATAAGGTATAATTTATTAATGGCTGCATAGTTACAGGATATAAACAGTGTAAAAAATTAAAGCCAACTTATACTGGTCATTGGGTCAAGTTTATTAATAATATTAATGAATGAATTCCCAATGGTAGAGTTGCCTCCAGGACAGTGCCGAGTGCGATTGGGAGGAAACGGGGGTATATTTTAAATTGTAGATTGAAATCAAATTATTATAGTAAACTTTCCAAAAAAAAAAAATTAGATGCACAATTGCCGATTAATCTCCAACATTTTTTAAGTTTAAATAACATCGATATCTATAGAATTATCTTTTTTTTATCCTCCACCACCCGGCCTGAGCTGAAATTTTACCCTTTTTCATATCCTGAGGATATCGGTGGAGATGTCATAATATCCGACAACGTTGTCTAAATAACGAAACATATATTTTTGTATTTGACAGCACCTTTTAGACAATATGGTAGTACTACCACAAATGCATTTCTGCATTATTTTGCAAATATTAACTGTGTATGTGGCCAGGCCATTCATACTTGAAGAAAAGTATACCGGCCTGCCGGGATTGGAACCCGAGACCTTCTGCACCGCAAGCAAGTATTACGCTACTGAGCCACGGGCAGCTATCTGGTATCATGTTAACGACTCTAGAATTAAGGTATAAAAAAGGGAAAGAAAAATAAAAAGAAAAGAAGAAAATAAAAAATATGGACAAATAACAGACATTTGTATACAATGAACGAATAATTAATCTTTTGTTTGTTTTTTGTTTTTTTCTTGCTTATTGTGGAAAAGGAAAAGGAAGGGAAAAAAAAAGGAGGCAAGAGAAGGAGAAAAGGGGAAAGAAAAGAAAAAAAAAACAGAAAAGTTGGCCAGTTGGTAATAGCCAGTAGTCCAGTCAGAATATGACCAAAACAGGCCAAAAACAAAAATCGATATTGCTATTTTTTTTTTATAAAAAATACCTAACTCGACGAGTAAATTAAACAAAAAATAACGCAACCTCTAAAAAATTGGGACAACACCCTCAAAAATGTGAAAATTGGCCCATTATTGGGTTTTTTAGCGTAATTTTGGAATTTTATCATACATTTATGGAAGATAAACTAAAAATTCCGATAGATTTTGATTCTAGTTAGAGAAACGAAAAATTTAAGGAGCTATGGATGTCATTTGAATCTTCTGGTCGAGAGAAATTGGCCGTTCTTGTTGTTTTTTTTTTCTTTTAGTCATTTTTTATGATTAAATAGGTGTACTTGCAAACTGTAGCTAATTTTTTTAGTTAACTCTGGAAATAATATATGTTCCATGTATATTACTTTAATTGATTCAAACATAACTTTAGATTTTTTACATATTAGATATATTTTTCACTCCTTGATAAGTTATATCGATTCACGTGTTTTCCTTCTGACGAATTTTTTAAACAACTTTTTTCCATGTACCTTACCTAAGATATCAGAAAATGTTCCTTAGTCTCTAAGCTTTCCTTTGAGGTACTTAAGAACTCATTTAAACAATTTATGCCCGAGAAATTGGCCATTTTTTTCTGAAATTTATTTTTTTTTAATGCAAATTTATGATCTCTTTTTTAAAAATTATTTATTCTTGACTTTTATAATATTTTTAGTAACCAAAGTTATTTTTAATTATTATACAGAGGTTACTGAGCATGTTGAGTGGCTGAGGAAATCACTTGGTCCATTTAGGCTGAAAAAACTAGACAGTATGAATTTTATATTTGTACGTCATATTTTTTAATATATTATTATACTAGCCGGGCCTGCGGCTCCTCTCGCGTGGTCTTGATTCACTAATATCGTCACTGCTTATTCCTTATGTTACTCAACGTAACGATCTCCCATTATTTCCCCGTATCTCCCAACATTTCTCCTTATCTCCCATTATCTCTACATAATTTCCATTATCTAGGCTTATCTCTGCTTATCTCCTATTATTTCTTCTTATCTCCCATTATCTCACCTTATCTCCCTTTATTTAGGCTTATCTCAACTTATCTCGCAATATTTCTCCTTTTCTCCCATTATTTCTCCTTATCTCCTATTATCTCTCCATAACTCCCATTATCTAGACTTATCTCTGCTTATCTCCCATTATTTTTCCTTATTCCCCTTTATCGAGGCTTATCTTGACTTATCTCCCATTATTTCTCCTTATCTCCCATTATCTAGGCTTATATTGAATTATATAGAACATAAGTATAAATTTATAAAAACACGTAAATCGGATAAGTGGTTCTCAAGTGATAAGCGCACTAACGGACAGACAGACAGACAGAGAGACGTTGCATTTTATATATATTATAGATATTCTTTACTACATGATATTGTTCCATATTTAATGGTTTAGCATGTTTAGAAAAAGCACGTAAATCGGATAGGTGGTTCTCCAGTTATAAGCGTATTAACGGACAGACAGAGATATGTTGCATTTTATATATATTATACAGTCCCTGGCCAAATTATTAGACGCACTGTATTTTTTTTTTAGTAATTTTTTAGTTTTTATGCAATAATGGTATATTTAAACTACAATATTATTGATTTTTATTTAAAAGAATTGTTGTAGACTACATATTTGTATTTATTTTTAACATATGGCAACACTGTGTTGACAAAGTGATACATGAACGTAAACAACTACAAACCTGTATCAGTCGCGATCGGAATCAAGTCAGGTACGGACGTGTTTCTGTGGCTTTATGGACTGTGATTGTTTGTTTAACAGTTTTATACTACTCAGTTATTAGTTTATTTTGTATGCAGTGTTTTAAAAAAGTAATTGGACTATTTTCATTATGGGTAGAAAAGGCGATCTTTCACCACGTAAAAAAGCTGAAGTGAAGGCCCTTGTGATTGCGAAAACATTTACAAACCGAGAAATATCATGAAGATTGGAGGTTTCTGAAGCTAGTGTACGACGCATAAAAAAGAAAATTGAGTCAGGGAAGGAATTAAGCCCGAAAAGAAAGAAAAGATGCGGTAGAAAACCAATTTTCACTCCACGGTCAGAGAGATGTTTGAAGAAAATTTGTGTAGAAAACAGATTTGCTAACACAAAGGTAATAAAATCACAACTCCAGGATGCTAGCGTAAATGCTTCTGAGCGCACTGTTCGAAGAAAATTGAAAAGAATTAGATTTTAAGGCCTGTCGCCCCGCCAGGAAGCCCAAGTTAACAGCTGCAATGAAAGCAAAGCGCCTGAAGTGGGCCAAACAATGGCAAGACAAAGATGTGGACTTCTGGAGATCGGTAAGATACAGCAATTTAATCAATAATTGATTCATTATTATCATTTTCAGTTAAACAAAGCAAATAAACATGGAAGTTTATATATTTTTCCTATTTTTGACAGGTCTGCTTCAGTCACGAAAGCACATTCGAAATTTTGCAGAATAAAGCTCAGTATGTGCGTCGTCGTCATGGAGAAAAGTTTCATCCTGATTGTGTCGTCCCGACGGTTAAACATCCCACCAAAGTGATGATTTGGTCAGTCATCAGCGGCAAGGGCACTGGACGTCTGTACGTCGTCAAAGGAATAATGAGGCAAGATCAGTACAAAGAAGTATTACGAAATCGGTTGATTCCGCAGCTCAGAGAATGGTTTCCAAATGGGGAACCATTCACTTTCATGCAAGATGGAGCTCCCTGCCACACTGCTCGGTCTGTTAAAGCTTTTTTGGCAGAAAAAAATATCCCTCTGTTGGATTGGCCGGGTAATAGCCCCATTGAAAATATGTGGGAGCTGATGAAAAGAGAAGTGGCTAAAGATGTGATTACCAATAAAACCCAGCTCCTAGAAAAGATTATTCATGTGTGGAATCATCATCCTCAAATGCAGGAGACAGTACAATCTTGCATTGATAGCATGCCGCGCAGAATTAAAGCTTTGATAGCGGCTAAAGGTGGCTCAACTAAATATTGACTTTTACTAACATTAATTTCACTTTTCTTTAAAACTCAATAAACTTATGCTTTTCTAAATTAATGCTGTTTTATTTATGTCAAATAAATAGGTAATTGATTGGATAATATAAAAATAAAAAACAAATCAATTTAAAATAATAAAACGGTACAATATCACTCGGTAATTAATATTTTATATGAAATCTTACAGTGCGTCTAATAATTTGGCCAGGGACTGTAGATGTAATAAAATATACTATAACCTGGTCAGAGAACATATGTTTGAATTTAAAAAGTCACGTAAATCGGATAAGTGGTTCTCGAGGAATAAGCGCACTAACGGACAGAAAGACAGACGTTGCATTTTATATACATTAGAGATATAGATTATTATTATTATTATATAACCTGGCGAAAGAATATATGTATGAATTTAAAAAAAGACACGTAAATCGGATAAGTGAATCTCGCGTGATCAACGCACTAATGGACAGACAGACAGACAGAGCAATATTCCATTTTATATATATTATAGATTATTGCTTATAGATATTCTCTGCTACATAATATTGTTCCATATTTAATGGTTTAGGCTGTGTATTGCAAGGGAACGCGCTAGCGGCAAACTTTTTTCCGACTTCATTCACTATTTTACGTCACTGCTCATTGCTTATGCTACCTATCGTAATAAAATATAGTCTATAACCTGGCCAAAGAACATATGTATGTTTTTTAAAAAAAAGTACGTAAATCGGATAAGTGATTCTCCAGTGATAAGCGCACTAACGGACAGACAGCCAGAGAGACGTTGCATTTTATATATATTATAGATATATTAATTAGTAATATTATTTAATACGATTTTTATACAAATAAAAAATAAATTAACCAATAATGATGTTGAAAAGATTACTTTTTCTTGATAATTTTATATGATATAATTAATTATTAAAAATTATAGTTACTGCACATAATAATAATTTTAATGATAGTTTAAATCGTTAAATAAAATAATAAATTATATTTAAATGTTGTAGCAATGTATTTTTTATTTAATAGAAATATTACTAATTTTTCGAAACATTATGAAGCTAAATAAAATTAATTTTCTAAAAAAAATCCTATAAGATAAAACAAAAAAATAGGGTTCTTAATATATTGGTGAAACCTGACTCTCCACCAAGTTTCATCCATATCGGTGACTCAAAACGAAAAAGCATAAAACTGGAAGTAAAATGGCTAAACTAAATCGATATTCCGAAATAAAATTTTGGAATATGGTTTGTTACTTGATTGGTCACTACAACATAAAGTCGAGGAATTTGCACATGCAAAATGCACGTGCAAATTTCTCGACTTTATGTTGTAGTGACCAATCAAGTAACAAACCATATTCCGAAATTTTATTTCGGAATATCGATTTAGTTTATCCTTCCTAACAATGTTAAGTTTATATAGTTGAGCAGTTTTTCGAAGTTCGAAAATCTCAACAGATGGCGCAAGGGTCTGTATCTTGCTCAACGAGTACTATCTCGTTTATTTAATGTTTGCTATAAGCCAGCGAGAGTCATTCCAACTCGACTCTCCACGGTACTCGGATCTTCACGATTGATAACCGTTGCCTAAAGCCTACCTGATGAAGAGTATAGACTCAGAAACTATAGTCGTAGGAGGAAAGGCATGGAGAATAGCATTCTTGGGATCTTTGGTCATTTTGCATGTGCAAATTTCTCGACTTTAAGTAAAATGGCTGGTTTTTTCAGCCTAAATGGACCAAATGATTTCCTAAGCCACTAAACATGTACAGTAATCTGTGTATAAATAATTTTGGATGGTTGTAGCTTCTACTTGATGGAAATTCATTATAAATATATTATTTATACGTTTGATGGCACGTTTCGCTGTCGATACAGCTTCTTCTGATCTACATTTTACGCCAAGTTATGTTTACAATTTTATATAATTTCTTAATTATAATATTACACCTAATTAAATTATATGGATAGTATTGGAAAACCCACACAGACATAAAATTAGGAGAATAAATTCAATAATGGTGAATTGTTTAAATCTACCTGGTAGTTGAGTAAAATACCTGTAGTTCTTAATCGATTTATTTGCATTGTCTCTAAATTCCTCCTCCTAATTCTATGTCTGTGTGGATTTTCCCATACTTTCAATATAATTTAATTAGGTGTTATATTATAATTAAGAAATTATATAAAATTGTAAACATTAAACCTAACTTGACAGTGTAAAATGTAGATCTGAAGAAGCTGCATCGACAGCGAAATGCGTCATCACACTTATAAATAAATTAGTGGACATTGATTAAAAACAGTCTTTTATTATATATTCTGTGTATAATATTTAAAAATAAGTTTGGTTACTGAAAATATAAAACTCAAGAAAAAATATTTTTTTCAAAAAAATCGTAAATTTGCATTAAACAAGAGGCTAAAATGGCCAATTTGTCAGATCTAAATTGTTTAAATGAGTTCTTAAGTATCTCAAACGAGAGTTTAGGGACTAAGAAACATTTTTTGATATTTTAGGTAGGGTAATAGTATATTGAAAAAAGGTATTTAAAAAATTGGTTAGAAGAAAAAAACGTGAATCGGTAAAATTTATCGAGGAGTGAAAAATATATCTGATATGTAAAGAATGGCTAAAATTATGTTTGGATCAATTAAAGTAATGTCCATAAAACATATTTCTAGAGTTAACAAAAAAAATAGCATACAGTTTGTAAGTACCTATTTAATTATAAAAAATGACAAAAGAAAAGAAAAACGACAAAGACGACCAATTTCTTCCAACCAGAAGATTCAACTGACATTCAGAGCCGCTTAAATTTTTCGTTTTTAGTGTTCCGTACGGAACACTTATAAGATCACTTCGGTGTCTGTCTGTCTGTCTGTCTGTCTGTCTGTCTGTCCGTCTGTCCGTCTGTCACACCCGATTTTCTCCGAAACTATTTGACATAGAAAGGTGAAATTTGGTAGTAATATATGAATTGATGTCCTCATCAGAGCCATGTAGTTTTGAGAATTAAATTTTGACTTAAGGGGTTAGTTTTGGGGGATGAAGTCGGAAGTGAAAAAAAAAATTTATTTACTAGGTCATCGAGTGTGGTGTCAAATGAAAGCTTGTGAAAACACGAGTAAAAAATATATATATAATATTATACTTGCGCGCATTTTCCTTTGTATTATTTTTAAAAATTCTCGAAGAATCGCTGTCCCGGGCCTTATCTCGAAAAGTACTTATTAAAAAATTTCGAAAAAATTCTGGAATATTCTCCACAGGGTGTAGATTGAACGAAAATTATCACAAGTGCATTACCTTTAATAGTTTATATGGTATATAAAAAAAACAAAAATTTCAAGGTCATCGGAAGTGAAAAAAAAATTTTTTTTACTAGGTCATCGAGTGTGGTGTCAAATGAAAGCTTGTGAAAACACGAGTAAAATATATATATTATATATATATATATATATATATATATATATATATATATATATATATATATATATATATATATATAGCTATATATATATATATATATATATATATATATAATGTAATACTTGCGCACACTTTTCTTCGTATTACTTTTAAAAAATCGCTGTCCCCCACCTTATCTCGAAAAGTACTGATCAAAAAATTTTGAAAAAATTCTGGAATATTCTCCACGGGGTATAGATTGACCGAAAATTATCACGAGTGCATTACCTTTAATAATTTATTTGGTATATAAAAAAAAAAAAATCAAGGTCACCAGTTTTCAGTAAAGATTGGAAACAAACTTTGTTGAAAACCCATTTGGGGTGTGTTTTGTGAAGTCACTGATCATTTTATACCACCCTAACAAAATTTTTTATTTTAAAAACAATCAACGTACGGAACACTAATTGTGCAAGGTCAACTTGCACTTGACCGGTTTTTTTTATCTAGAAACAAACTCTGTGAGAATTTTATTTTAAAATTGCAAAAATACGTTAAAAACTCAATTTATTCTCCCATTTATGAGGGTGTTGCCCCAATTTTTCAGGGGTCGCAATATTTTTTTCTTAATATACTCGTCAAGACGAGTATTTTTTTTTTTTAAAGTAGCAGTATCCGACGATTTCACCTCAAAATCGTATTCTGACTGGACTACAGTGCCAAAACATACACCTACACACACACACACACAGACACACCATTAGTAGAGTTAGACAAATTGAAAATTTAAACATAAGTTTTGACATTCTATTAAAGGGTTTCCTTGAGTCACAATACTGGCACCTGGTATAATAGGTCTTTTAAAGATGATAGAAGCCACAATTTTTTGTGAAGAAAAGCAAATCCTTTAGACCAATTTTAAAAAGATACTATGGTTATAATTAGAGAAACCACATTTCAGTAAGATGGGGCAACATTATATGCTTTAATCACATCTTCTTTCATCATTCGGAAATCTCCATATAGCCACCATTCAGCACCGTTGGATTTTATCTGGTGGAGATATCGCAAAGCTAGTCTACAGAAGCAATTCTAGCTTTCTGGAACTAGGAGAAGAAAATTTTCAGTAAGAAATGACAATGAACAGGAGTGATGAGAATGTAACGGTTAATAGTTGTAAAAAATAATTTTTTGGAGACTGTAGTTTAATACACTATAAATACTTATTCATTTATCAGTTTTTTTTAGTATAAACATTTTAAAAAATGATACTGGTTTTATAGAACACCTTTCGTATCAATTATATACTATGTTTTAGTTCTCTTGCTGCTAAAACGTTACCTGACGGTTTTATGATTGGGGCAGGTTCAGCTGCTTACCAGATTGAAGGCGGTTGGGATGCTGATGGAAAAGGACTCAATATATGGGATGTTTATACACATGAGAGAGGTAGGGGAAAAAAGAATATATTAATTGTTTTATAATTTATTAATTAATATTTAATACTGTATTCAGGTGAACCTAATGGTGATATAGCTGCCGACTCGTATCATAAATGGGAGGAAGATATTGAAAATGTTAGGAAGTTAGGACTAAACTTTTACAGGTATTTATTTTTTTCGAGCCATATGTGGTAGATATACAAACAGGTCAAAATATTTTTAGATTCATCGAAATTTTCGTCGTGAAATAGTTTTTAACACGTTCCCATTAAAGTATTTTTTTTTTATTTTATGCCAGATTTTCGATAGCGTGGTCAAGAATTCTTCCTGATGGTACCCTTAACACTTATAATCAAGCTGGAGCTGATTACTACATGAATATTATTAAGGTAAGTTCAAAACATGAATTACACAGCCCCACAAAAAAAAAGTGGGGTATACTTTTGATGCGATATATACTCCTAAAAAATTGTTTCAAGCTTTTTCATGAATCCAAAGATGTATTAATATGTATTCGGACACGCTAAGCTAATATTCATCGGTCGGATTGAGCCATACAGTTCTGTTTTCTTTCTAACCTCAATAAATCAGACAGATATAGTGCTTCTCGAATGCAAAAACGAATTCAAATTAAAATTCAACCGATTCTTACCAAATTTAGTACACGGGGTTTTTTTGGGTTGCTGATCATGAATCTGAGGTCGGATTTGCAAAATTCAAAATGGCGGATCCAAGATGGCGGACAAAATTTTTGAAAACCAACCGATTCCTACCAAATTTGGTATACAGTTGGGGAATCCTCAAACTTGATACTCTTAAACCCTAAACCCTGAAACCTTAGACTCCCACACCCTGTAACCTCAACAAATAGACCTCAATAACCCTGTAACTTTAAAAATGAGACCCAATAAACTCAAAACCAGGACTTTTAAACCATATACTCTCAAAGCCTTAAGCCCTAGAATTGCGAAGGTTAGACCCGCGCCTAACTTTCCTTTTTTTGGCTGTATCTTGTTCTTTTTTCCGCGAATGACCTATTCAAAGGCTTTCTGCCCAAACGCTTTTGAGGACTTGTTTCTCTTTTTAGCGACCAGCAATAGTCCGCTAGCATATGGTCATCCCATCGTCCTTGATACCGATTTTCTATGATTTTCAGATCTTGGTGAAAACGTTCCCCTTGCTCCTCACTGTAGTCACCAAGATTATCTGGGAAATCATCGATGTGGGAGTCCAGGAAATGTAATTTTAGATTCATTAAGCAACCTAATGTTTGAAAATTTTTTACCATTTTCTGGACTATTTCTTTGTACTTAGGACTTTTATTATTTCCCAAAAAGTTTGTTGCAACTTCTTTAAAACTAAGCCAAGCAGCTTTTTCAATTTTATTCATTTTAGTACAAATAATGAATCTTGAAACAATTTTCTTATTTGTGGTCCGTCAAATACGCCTGCCTTAATTTTAGCTTCAGAAAATTTCGGAAATTTTTTATGCAAATATTTGAAACATGGGCCGTTTGTATCTAATGCTCTCGTGAATTGCTTCATAAGTCCAAGCTTAATGCGAAGCGGGGGAATAAGAACTTTTCCTGGATCTACCAATGGTGGAAACAATACATTATTTTCACCAGGAGTGAACGATTCTCTTGTTGGCCAAATTTTTTTCTTATAATGACGTTCCCTGTCTCTGCTATTCCACAGACATTTATAACAGGGATAAAGTGTAAATCCTGACTGTTGGCAAAGCAATATTGTTACAATTTTCAGATCTCCACAAATTTTCCAGTTATGATCAGCATATTTTATTTTTATCAAAAGCTGCTTCATTTTTTCATATTGCTCTTCCATAACTGTGGAATGAGCAATCGGAATCGGAGCATAAACGTTGGTTTTATGCAGCAAAACTGCCTTAATGCTCCGTTTAGAAGAATCAATGAACAGTTTCCATTCTTCAGGATCGTATGAGTTATTTTGAAATTCATCCATTAGACCTTTTACATCGGTACAATATGAAAGTGACAGTTCCTCGTCCATTGTGAAATATTTTCGAAATTCTTTATCTCTGTTTCTATAATAAGAAATCGTAGCTTCTGGCTTAAGTAAATGTCTTTTCTTTAAAAAGGAAGCAAGATGCTCGAACCATCTTTGGATAAGCCTAAATCTCTGACTAGATCACTAAGTTCTGACTGTGATACAAGTATTGGTTCTGGTTTACGGTTGTATGGTAGAAATTCTTTATCTGTGTCACTAGTATATGATAGGTTGTTACTAGAACATTCATTAGTAACAGTGTTTGAATCTTTTTCGACAGTCTCAATGTTTTCGGCATGAACTGATAAGGTGAAATCATTTGTTTCCATAACATCAGTATCAAGTGGTTCAGGAGGCGGAATTAGTTTAGTTGGTCTTGTTACTGTCGAAACATCGTTATAAGTAATAGTGCTTTTGTTTTTTCGGTTATGCCTAGATACAACATTCATACAAAAGTAGCAATCATTTTCACTATATGGTCTATTCCATATTGCTGGTCTGGAATATTTAATCGCCTTCTGATTGATGTACAACATTATTTTGCAATAACTGCAAATGACATGGGGAACCCAATCTGTATCCTGGTGCTGTATTTCAATGTTAAAACAATCCTTATATAAGGTTTTAATCTTATCCGTTATCGGTGACCCCATTTTACTCAATACGTGTTGACAGCAAATATAACAAAATGAATCACTGTTTTTATCTCACTTATGAAAAGTCCTTGTACCGTGAGACCGTTTTCTTGTAGCATTATACTCTACATGAGCCAAGTCACCCACACATGAAGAGCTACGGTCGCTGGATGACGACGGCTGTGGGCCCGCTTTCCCACCGTGACCAACCGCCGATACTGGGTTTCCGAGTCCCTGCATCGTAATTCTCTTTCTTCTACCTGCCATGACGGCATCTAAGCCGTTATCCAGGGACTCTGCCGGCTAGTGGAGTAACACCATTGCCCACCGTCACCACGTGGAGGTGTCCTGGATGCAGGTAGAAGAATAAAAATCGACCGATAAATTTTCTCGGCGTTCAAAATGGCGCGAAAACATCTGCCATCTTGAATTTTGCAAATCCAACCTCAGATTCGTGATCAGCGACCCAAAAAATCCCCATGTACCAAATTTGGTAAGGATCGGTTGAATTTTAATTTGAATTCGTTTTTGCATTCGAGAAGCACTATATCTGTCTGATTTATTGAGGTTAGAAAGAAAACAGAACTGTATGGCTCAATCCGACCGATGAATATTAGCTTAGCGTGTCCGAATACATATTAATACATCTTTGGATTCATGAAAAAGCTTGAATCAATTTTTTAGGAGTATATTTTTCTTAATTTTTACTAATTTTTACCTATTTTTTGAGGTTAGAAAAAAATTGAGATGTGATGGCGATATTCGGACGTCAGATTCGTGATCAGCGGGCAAAAATACTACGGATCTGATATATCGCATCAAAAGTATACCCCTTTTTTTTTGTGGGGCTGTGTTATTAGAGAGATACTGCGACGCTTATTTTTCACATTCCTTCGTCCTTACACTTATCTCAAGCATGCGTAGCATTAGCGCAAAGGAATTGCAAGATTAGGTTATTTTTCATATTCGTTAAACTTAGGGGATTTTATTTCATTCTTTTCATGGTTCAGCACACCGGGTATTAGTATTTGAAGGGTCAATACAAGTTTCTAAATTAAAATTGTGTCTAGCAGGTTTCTATCATTTTCTTCAATATTTTCAAGGTAATATGAATGTGTGATTAAAAAAATTTCATTTGAAATTAGCATTACACACACTGTACTGCTATTGTGCCAAAGACTGCAAAATCCCAACATAATTTGAACACTAATTAACTGTTGTCAGTGTTATTTGCAATAAAAAATTATCATTTCAATTTTACTGTATTTTCTTAGTAGTAGATATACCTAAGTAGGAAAAAAAACAGATAGTAATAGGAATAACGACCTTCAAATAATCTCTCTTATAAGGTCCTAAATAAGGGAAATCGTTATCCTTAATAAAGGATTTTCTTATTTTGCCTTAATACTGCGCAAGCTCCGAATGGTGGACGTATGCTTCAGATAACAATAACAGCTGACTCCTTATATTTAACTTCTTCCCTTTACTACTATGCAAGCTCTAAACGGTGGGCTCATGCTTCAAAAAAAGATAAAGACAGTGGCCTACTAAAATAAGCTTTGAAAAATCTCTCTATTATTTGCAGATATATAGTCAGTCCAGAAATTCAACGAGGATTATTATTAAAAACAACTACGGAACTCTTAAATTGTCTTTCAAAATGTTCAAATAAATAAGCTTCATGGTACCATCAATAAAATGTAAATTTTCAACCCCTCCAGCGGAGATGTAACCTTAAAGCAGAACACTGCCACCCCCTTGTCTCACCGTGGAATAAATGTTTTTATTATCGAATGCGTATTCTTCTTTCTTCAAACTTTAGTTCTGCCATCAGACCCAGAAAGGTTAATTTTAGTTTCGTCACTAAAGATTACGGATTCCTAAAATTCAGGAGGTTTAGTAACGTATTCTCTAGCAAAAGCTAACCGCTTTTTGCGATTAACTTCCGAAATTAATGGCTTCTTCCTGGCTGCACACCCCTTATAGCCTGCCCTGTGTAAACAACTTCTCACTGTTTGTGAACAAACATTTTTCAAAAAAATAGTTCCCGTACTTCTTTTAATTTTGGTGCACTTTTCTTGGAATCTATAATTATTTGTCTAACAATACTGGCCTCTTTACGTGGAGTCAGTTTCTTCGAACCGAACGTCCGGAGCGTGGTCGAATTTTATAGGAACCCGTTGATTTATACTGGTTTACAGTGTACTGAACAGTATCATGCGACTTTTTAACATTTTTTCCTGAATTTCTGCACGATTTTCCATCTTTCCACAAATCAATTATGATCTTGAACTTGAAATTGAATTTCACAATTTCTCTCGTTCATTTTTAATACTACTTTGAAACCTCACTGCAAAATTACTAGCAACAAGTGTCAGATTATAAAGTATGGCCGAAAATTATTCATTTGTTTTGAGTTTAGCGAGCACCGTCGCTCAATTTGTTGGGCGTTAGTTTGGGAGCAAATATGTCTTGGCATGAACATGTTGCAGGCATAGCAAGGAGAGCTTCTCAAAAGTTGGGAATATTATTTAGAACCAGGAAGCTTTACACCCCACAACAACTGTTAATTCTTTACAAAGCCCAAATTCGACCAACTATGGAATACTGCTCCCACGTTTGGGGCTCCGCTCTCAAACATACACTGCATTTGTTGGATTCTGTTCAGAGAAGAGCGGTCCGTCTGGTTGGGGACCCGGAATTGACCGGCGGCCTTGATTCGCTGGAACATCGAAGAACGGTTGGCGACTTGAGTCTGTTCTACAAGTATTTTCATGGAAAGTGTTCGAAGGATGTAGCCCGCTTAATTCCTCCCAAAGCGGTGCATGTTAGAAATACACGTCGCGCTGGTGCTTCGCATCCGTGTGAGGTTCAGCTTGTTACTCCGCGTACAACGCTTTTCAAGCGGTCTTTTATATGGAGAACGTCATTCCTTTGAAATAATTTGCCCAGCGCTGTGTTTCCCACCGAGTACAATTTACAGCGATTCAAGAACAACGTGAATCGCTTTTTCCGCACTCGTGCCACTCCTGGAGCGCTTTAGGGACTTCCCTGCAGCACGTGTGCTAGACCAATAAAAAAAAAAGATAGCTTGATAAAATGCGGCTGATTATAACGTGTTTTTTTCAATACAGTTCTTGAGTGTATGGAGACTTTTTTGACATTAATTTTGTTTATGTTTTTATAGCAATGAAGTAACTTCTAAATAAGATGTTCCGTAGTTGTTTTTAATACTAATCCGCTTTGGTTAAGTTTCAAATATTAATTAAATAATCATGTTTTTTCATAGTTCCAATTAATTAGTTAAACATAACAGAAAAATAATATGGAAAGCAGGTGGTGTTTGGAGACTTCTTGGACTGACTGTATATTGTAGGTCAAAAAGTACATCCGTTGGTCAGTGTTGTTTTGACTGGAAAATCGTAGAGTTTTTGCCAATACGGGTGGGGGTCGTCGGATGTTTTTCTAATACATTCACTATCAACGCCAGTGTTGCCCGAGGCTCCATACTGTCTCCTATTTTCTTTCTCATATGCATTAACGATCTGCTGCAAAGGAGCACGAATACAATCCACAGCTTTGCAGACGACAGTACGCTTATTTCTTCATTCACTCAAACATCTGCTACACATGCAAATATCCGCAAACAGCCAGAAGTCGTTCAACTTAAGAACAAATGACAGTTTTTTCTAAAAGGTTAACGTTGTTGAACCAGAGCATTCCATTCCTCTAGCATCGTCAGTTCATTTGCTAGGCGTTAATTTGGGAGCAAATGTGTCTTGCATGAATAGCAAAGAGAATTTATCAAAAGTTGGGAATATTATTTCGAAATAGAAATCTTAACATAGTGATGGAATACTTCCCCCATGTTTGGAGTTCTGATAGCAAACATACATTGTTGGATTCTATTCGCCTAATTGGAGACCCATAACTTACCGACAAGCTTGAATTTATCCCTGCGGACTTACGGATCATAGGATTAGCTGCCGTTTTTGCGACTTTCAGCTGAATTTAAGATCTAATTTTTTAACCTTTTGGTTAAAAGACATGAGCATGAAGGTTAACGCTAGTTGCTGCAGGTTTTTGAAGAATTGCTAAATCTCAGCATTCATTTCATTGATGTTGTTTATAGCCACGCCGATTTTTTGCTGCTTGGCAGCAAGCTTTTTATTGTGTTGGACGCCCAACTTGAAACTGAAAGTGCAAATTTTTCTTCCCTCAGGATTTCGGGTGTTTGAGACATCCTCCGTAAAAAGCCCGATATGCGCCTCAGCTTTAAGCAAAGGCAGTATTCTCTTGTCCTTCTTATTACATTATGTCTGTAGGAATTACAATAGCCGCTGTAGGTTGCTTGAGGTCTCTGTGGAGCTCTAAGTCGCAAACGTGTCGGGTAACAGAGAAAAGCTTTCCATATCCTGGCTGCCCTCTTTCTTCGCGCTTCTACTTTCTCTTTAAGCCGTTGTACGATATATCTTAGTTATTATGAACTATTACTCGGAGTTTACATAGAATCTAGAATTTCTTATTGACTCTTAAAGTGTCGGGATCAGCGTTGTTCAGTAGACTGTTCTATGTGGTTTGTCTGCAGTGAATATATTGTGTTATTATAGAAGTCATTTGATGCAGTCTATTATTCCATTTTGTATTTGTTTTGTTTGCGTTTTGTTATGATACTGTTTATATACTACCGTTAGTGTTATCAGTTACACGGAGTAATCATCACTCAGATATACAAAGAACAGAATGAAGCTCGAAAACTCGGGATATTCAAGCTTCGATGATAATGTAATTGAAAAAGTCCCACATAGGACTAACTAATAGCAAGATGTTTCCCACCGAGTATAATTTACAGCGATTCAAGAACAACGTGAATCGCTTTTTCCGCACTCGTGCCACTCCTGGAGCGCTTTAGGGACTTCCCTGCAGCACGTGTGCTAGACCAATAAAAAAAAAAAAAAAAAAAAAAAAAGATATCTATAGGTCTCAAAGAACACACACTATAACAAGTAAACTACATCAGTTACCTTTCACGATCAGCTAGCGACAGACCACGAAATCTATTTTAAAAGATGCGAATAAGTAATCATCTTACAATAGCTCAAAGCCAGAATCATCTGAGAAATTGAAAAAAATGGTACCTTAAGCAATCTCCCAGCTGCATAAAAATGTATAATACAGGACAGTATTGTATCAGCAACCAACCGCCTACTGAGCAATGCCGAGACCGTTCACGTCATTTTAGAGAAGGCAGGACGTAACAATCAGTGTTTCAATTTTCGTTCCTGATAGCATGATAGTAGCAGTACTTTCTGTTTACAGGTAACCACCGGCCAAATGAGACTTTGGCGCAACGTCTATAACTTTCCAGTTAAAACAACATTGGCCAACGGATATAATTCTGGACCTACATTATGACGAAAAAATGTTAAAAATAATAGTTTTAGGGAATTATTAAGGTGCACAGTTTAAAATTATTTTTGAGTATACAGGGTACTTCAAAAAACTGTGGCCGATGTAACATATGTTTTTTTTAAATGTAACATCCTATTTTCTAATTTATTTTTAAATTCTGCATAAAATTTTATAACTATTTTATTAACAAGGTTATATACCTGATCCCTTCATATGGAACTACACCAAGAACTTCAAGACCGTGATTTTGAACGACGAATAAAATTTTGTACCACCATGAATGAAGCAATAGAGGCTGATCCAAATTTTTTATCCAAAACAATGTTTTCTGATGAAGCTACTTTTCACAGTAATGGGGCAGTTAAGAGCCATAACATGCATTATTATTCAACAGTTAATGCATTTTGGGTCCGGGAAGTTCAAAACCAAAACCATTGGCCGCTTAATATATGGTGTGGAATATTAAATTTTCGAATTTTTCCATTCATATTTTTTTTGCAAACCGCTTAACGGGCCTAGATATCTAAATTTTTTGCAAAACGAATTACTCCAGCTTCTTGAAGAAGTTGATAACTTTTGAAAGGGAACAAATTTGGATTCAACAAGACGGAGCTCCTGCTCATTACCACCGGGAAGTTCGAGAATTTTTAAACGATCGTTACCCACAAAAATGAATCGGTAGGGATGGATTCATTCAGTGGCCCCCTCGATCATGTGACTTAACACCTTTAGACTTGTTTTTGTGGGGGACTACGTTAAGATCGTGTTTATGTGAATCCCCCTACAACACCAATGAATATGGAAAATAGGATACGGGATGCGTGCAGGACAATAACGCCCTTTATGATAATGAAAGTGAAGGAAAATATAGTAACACGACTAACCATGTATACTCAAGTAGACGGGCATATTTTTGAACATTTATTACGTCATAATAATTATTCATTAGATAAGTTAAACTATATTAAAATTATTATTAGCTATTTGTGTGTATAAAAATTGAAAAATTCAAAATAAATTGAAAACTATTAGAAATAGGTACATGATATGCTTAATAAAAGTTCGAGGGTTTTGTAAAATCTATCAGAAAAAATAGTATACAGGGTGTGCTGTTTAAAAAATTTGAGATTTTTTAATTTAAAATAGTCGAAATGTATAAATTTATTTTGAACACCCTGTAGCATCTAACTCAACTTTCTTTACACATACCTTTTTTTTTTCATCTCTATAGAACGCTCGCACTAATTATGAGTATTCCACTTTCAGAAACAATGGCGCTATTGGCAATTTTTTACAAAACTGAAAACTAGCATTTTTTAAAAAAAAAAAAATGAAACTACTAGGTTTAGGTATATAATATTATTAATAAAAACGTTATAAAACTTTATGCAGAATTTAAAAATAAATTAGAAAATAGGATGTTCCATTTAAAAAAATGGCCACACTTTTTTGAAGTACCCTGTATACTCAAAAATAATTTTAAACTGGGCACCTTAACATTCCCTAAAACTATTGTATTGTAACATATTTTCGTCATTCCCAAAACAAATGAGATAATGAACTTTACTCTATCGTTGACTCATCCTGTACATACGGATGTAATTTATTTTATTTATATATCTTTCATTTATCTAGGCCTTAAAAGACAACGATATTGAGCCAATAGTAACACTTTATCATTGGGACATGCCACAGCATATCAGTCTGAATGGAGGTTTTCTCAATACTCAATTTGTTGATTACTTTGAGGCCTACGTAAGACTTTGCTATCAATTATATGGGCAATACGTCAAATACTGGTAAGGCAAATAATTACATTTATCAATTTTTAAAATATTCCACATTATATTATTTTCATATATATATATATATATATATATATATATATATATATATATATATATATATATATATATATATATAAGAATTATCAATTTCACGGCTGTGTATTTAAACAAAAATTGTGAGTTTCGCAGGGTTGCAGCCAGATTATAAAGTATTTTCTAGGGCATTCACAAAAAATAATACTCTTTTTACTTAGTGAAAGCTTTCGGATATATTCAATCCTTCTTCAGTTACTCTACAAAAGGGGACGGTGGTCATTAAAAAAGCTTTAAAAAACAAAAATCATTAAAAAACTTACTGTAAGTGAGGTTACAAACATAATCTAGGCTCTTCCAACATTCTTTCTTTCTCCAAAAAAAAAAAAAAACCTTTTTTGTCTCTTTCACCACACAGTGTACATGTAAACAATAAAAACATTCAAAAGGAAAAAAACAGTCATTAATTAAAATTTTCAAAATTTAACACCATTATACATGTATATACTCGGGACGCACAGAGAGCGGTATAGCACTGCCAGTCGTGGTAAATATGCACTTTTTTTGAAGATGTTTGTTAGATTTAGGAATTTCTCTCTAGAAGAAGGTAGAGGATATACGGTTTCTTTTAAAACTAATTATAATTTATGTTATATAATAAGATGTCCATTTTTTTATTTTCGAAAAACATATATGAGAAAATTGAAATTAATTACACACACAGTGAGAAGAAGAAGAAAAGAAAAAAAAAAAGAGGAATGTAAAAAAGGGAAGAAAAAAGGAAAAGAACAAAAAAGGAGAAATATATTTTATGCTAAGTTTGGGGTAGCTGAAGGCATCTCACTTTCTCCTTATTACTAATCTGAAGTAGGTTGGAGTAAATTTCGTTTAAATGTTGGACATCTGATTTTTTGTTCATGCAATTTTTTTGGTTATTGATGTAAACCATTTCAAGAAAATTTCTTTTAAAGTAGTTTTTTTCAAAATCTATTATTTTTACGTTTTCAAAATTAGGCAAGTGGCCGGTATTATTTGTGTGTTGAGACAGGGCACAAGCATCTGGTCTCAGTCTGATATCACTTTTATATGATGCCAGTCTATCCTTTAAGCACCTGGAAGTCTGTCCTATATATTTTTTATCACAGTTATGGCAACTAATTTGATACACCAAGTTAGATTTGTTAATGTTGTTTGTTTTATTTTTTAAACGGGTAAAAAGTGTTGTCGTGATTTTTAATGTTTTGTTGGCTACAATCAGGTCCTAGCCTTGAAATATATTTGCAAGTTTGGGGGTTAAGTCTCTTATATAAGGAAAAGATACATAATGCTTTCTTGGGTTAGAATTGGCTGTTCGGTTTTGATCAGTGTTATCAGTTATAACTCTTTTACTTGTAGAGAAAAGAAGTTTGTTTAAAAGATGTTTCGGATAGGAGTTGTCTAAAAGTAAGTTATAGACCCTTCTTAAGTTGGGGTGGCTTATAGAGGTCACTCGGTTTTTTAAACATAGAATTAAGTTTATTTTCATTCTTTCTGGGTGGTATGAGAAGTAATTAAGATACCTACCAGAACTACTCGGTTTAATGTACCAGTCTAGAATGATTTTGTTGTTTTCTTCGCATCTGATAAGTTTAGTATCTAGAAATGGCACGCTATTGTGCTACCACCTCATATTTTCAACGAATTTTTGCGTAGACAAAATATAAGATATAATAAATATTTTTACAAAATTCGAGACACGCACAGGGGGAAGTTGGAAGCTTTGAAGGGTGAGAGAAGATCGAGAATCAAAATTAAAGATTCTTGGTTTAAAAACCTAACAAATTTAGACTTTCCAAGAGAGGTAAAGGATATGTTATCCTTGGGACCTAATTTCAGCCTTCCTGTAACCCTTAAAGACATTTCTATTCCTCATATCTTAGCAGACATAGAATACTCAATTTCACTAATCAGTAACAATGACAATAACCAAAAAAACATTTACAGTGCCCAAGCTACTAACATTATAACGAATTTCGTGCATAAATAGGAGAAAGTTTTTTTCTGAAGGGATTGAATATTTCAATAAGACAAAAATCTTTTAAAAAAATTATCCAGAAGTTTATATTACAAAATCCGATAAGGGTAACTCAACAGTTGCACTTTATAAACAGCAATATATGGAACTTGCAGAACTTTTGTTGAATGATGAGAATTATTATAAAAAAATTCCACGCGATCCCACGTCGATGATTCAGCAGAAAGCAAATAAAATAGTTTCTGATTTAAAAAAACAAAAACAAATCACTGATGTTAATGCAAAAAATCTAACAATTTATAACTCGATATGCCCAAATTCTACGGTTTACCTAAGGTTCATAAACCGACCTTATCTTTGCGACCAATCATCTCCTCTATAGATTCCCCAACATCAAAACTAACTGGTTTTATAACTCAAATTTTAGCTACATCCTATGACTATAACAATGAATATTATGTGACGGATTCTTTCAAATTTTCAAGCTTTATCAAAGATTTCAAATTACCAAACAATTTTCAAATTATAAGTCAGGACGTTGTTTCCCTATTTACGAATCTCTCTTTGGAGTTGGTACTCGAGAGCATCACTAAAAACTGGACAAGAATAGGAAGTAATACTGACATAAGTCAGTCCAATTTTCTTGAAATAATTCGGTTCATTTTTAATAATACATGCTTCGCTTACAACAATCAGTTCTATAAACAAACATTTGGTACTCCAATGGGCTCAAAAATTTCTCCCATTCTGGCACAATACGTGTTAGATGATTTACTACAAGAATGTATTCCAAAATTATCTTATAAATTACCATTTGTAAAAAAGTATGTTGATGATTTGATATGTGCAATACCACTTAATGGCGAAGAAGAAATACTTAAGAGTCTTTAACAATTACAACAAATATATTCAGTTCACAATGGAAACAGAAAACAACAATAGCGTGCCATTTCTAGATACTAAACTTATCAGATGCGAAGAAAACAACAAAATCATTCTAGACTGGTACATTAAACCGAGTAGTTCTGGTAGGTATCTTAATTACTTCTCATACCACCCAGAAAGAATGAAAATAAACTTAATTCTATGTTTAAAAAACCGAGTGACCTCTATAAGCCACCCCACATTAAGAGTCAACAACTTAAGAAGGGTCTATAACTTACTTTTAGACAACTCCTATTCGAAACATCTTTTAAACAAACTTCTTTTCTCTATAAGTAAAAGAGTTATAACTGATAACACTGATCAAAACCGAACAGCCAATTCTAACCCAAGAAAGCATTATGTATCTTTTCCTTATATAAGAGACTTAACCCCCAAACTTGCAAATATATTTCAAGGCAAGGACCTGATTGTAGCCAACAAAACATTAAAAACCACGACAACACTTTTTACCCGTTTAAAAAATAAAAACAAACAACATTAACAAATCTAACTTGGTGTATCAAATTAGTTGCCATAACTGTGATAAAAAATATATAGGACACACTTCCAGGTGCTTAAAGGATACACTGGCATCACATAAAAGTGATATCAGACTGAGACCAGATGTTTGTGCCCTGTCTCAACACACAAATAATACCGGCCACTTGCCTAATTTTGAAAATGTAAAAATAATAGATTTTGAAAAAAACTACTTTAAAATAAATTTTCTTGAAATGTCCAACATTTAAACGAAATTTACTCCAACCTACTTCAGATTAGTAATAAGGAGAAAGTGAGATACCTTCAGCTACCCCAAACTTAGCATAAAATATATTTCCCCTTTTTTGTTCTTTTCCTTTTTTCTTCCCTTTTTTACATTCCCCTTTTTTTTTCTTTTCTTCTTCTTCTCACTGTGTGTAATTAATTTCAATCTTCGATTCGAAAATAAAAAAATGGATACACTGGCATCACATAAAAGTGATATCAGACCGAGACCAGATGCTTGTGCCCTGTCTCAACACACAAATAATACCGGCCACTTGCCTAATTTTGAAAATGTAAAAATAATAGATTTTGAAAAAAAAAAACTACTTTAAAATAAATTTTCTTGAAATGTCCAACATTTAAACGAAATTTACTCCAACCTACTTCAGATTAGTAATAAGGAGAAAGTGAGATACCTTCAGCTACCCCAAACTTAGCATAAAATATATTTCCCCTTTTTTGTTCTTTTCCTTTTTTCTTCCCTTTTTTACATTCCCCTTTTTTTTTCTTTTCTTCTTCTTCTCACTGTGTGTAATTAATTTCAATCTTCGATTCGAAAATAAAAAAAATGGACATCTTATTATATAACATAAATTATAATTAGTTTTAAAAGAAACCGTATATCCTCTATCTTCTTCTAGAGAGAAATTCCTAAATCTAACAAACATCTTCAAAAAAAGTGCATATTTACCACGACTGGCAGTGTTATACCGGTCTTTGTGCGTCCCGAGTATATACATGTATAATGGTGTTAAATTTTGAAAATTTTAATTAATGACTGTTTTTCCTTTTGAATGTTTTTATTGTTTACATGTACACTGTGTGGTGAAAGAGACAAAAATGGTTTTTTTTTTTTTTTTGGAGAAAGAAAGAATGTTGGAAGAGCCTAGTTTATGTTTGTAACCTCACTTACAGTAAGTTTTTTAATAATTTTTGTTTTTTAAAGCTTTTTTAATGACCACCGTCCCCTTTTGTAGAGTGACTGAAGAAGGATTGAATATATCCGAAAGCTTTCACTAAGTAAAAAGAGTATTATTTTTTGTGAATGCCCTAGAAAATACTTTATAATCTGGCTGCAACCCTGCGAAACTCACAATTTTTGTATATATATATATATATATATATATATATATATATATATATATATATATATATATATATATATATATTCTATAGGTGACGCTGTCTTCCTTCTCTCAGCCTTTGATTCCATCCGTTCCTATCTTCCCAGTCTCCATCTGTTAGACCCCTGTCCTCCATAGCCTCGTCCACATCGTCTCTCCACCATCGTCTGGGTCTTCCCCTTTTTCTTCTCCCTATAGGGCTCCACTCCGTTATTTTATATGTGTCCATACCATTTTAATCGTTTTTCTTCAATGGTATTTATTACGTTCTTTTTTATGTTCATTCTGCTTCTTATCTTCATTTGTTATTCTTTCCATACGTGTCACTCTACAACATCTTCTCCAATACTCCATCTCTACCGCGTTAATTTTAGATTTATTTCTTTTGTTGATCGTCCATGTTTCTGACCCGTATGTCATTATGCTTTGTATTACACAGGGCAACAAAAAAATATTTTTGTTTTGGTGCCTGGGATTTTAGAGCTGATTTTAACTATATTTGGGACGCTAAATCTATACATGCAATCCGTTTTTCTCTATCAGCTCTACTTTTTTAGATACATCAACTTATCTACCAATGTGGTTTTTATTCAGTATATTCATTTATGAGAGTTCTAAAATTATTATATATTCCTTAATGTAGGTACAATGGTTTTATTGTCAGTCTGTAATTGAGTAAATTCCAGGTAAATCTATAAATAGTGGAACCATTGCCTATCAGGTACCTGAACTGACCCTTTTAATCACCTAACTCGGGTAAGTCTCGTCAGTTTGTGCGTTCTTACTAATGAGAGTAGATCGAATTCGGCGTGTTATTTTATGTTAAGCAAAGAGTGTTTTTGTGTTATTGAACAGAATTAAAATGAGTTCAGGTTCCAGTTCAAGAAGAAGTTGTGTAAATCAACCTGATGTGTTTTGCTATATATGCGGAGAATACATGTTTCAACAAAACAGACAAACTATTACTGACTTTGTAAAGCGAGCGTATCTTGGATACTTTGGAGTTAAGCTTGGTGATCAGGACAAAACGTGGGCCCCGTATCTCGTATGTAAAACTTGTACAGAGCATTTACGGCAGTGGACTACCGGGAAAAGAAAATGTCTAAAATTCGGCGTACCAATGGTTTGGAGAGAACCAAAAAACCACTTCAATGATTGTTATTTCTGTTTAGTAAATACTAATGGAATCAATCGAAATAACCGCAGTAAGTGGACTTATCCCAATTTAGACTCGGCAATACGCCCTATCCCGCACTCAGATGAAATACCGATTCCAACATTTCATTAGCTACCACATATCTCTGATGACGAATATTTTCCCTCTGATCGCTCTTCTGATGCTAATAAAAGTTCTGATGCTAATAAAAGTTCTGATGCTAATGAAACTAACAGTGACTATGAGGGGACGTCATCAGTTCCTCAACGCTTCAATCAAAATGAATTAAATAATCTCACCAGGGATCTCAATTTATCGAAAAAAGCTTCTGAAGTACTGGCTTCTAGGTTGAACGACAAAAATTTACTGGAACAAGGAACCAAAATTACCTTACCGTACAAGAGAAAAAGATCTGCTACCATTCTTTTCTCGAGAAGACAATCTTGTATTTTGTCACGAAATTAGGGGACTCATGAAAGAAATGGGACTTTCTGAATATATTCCAGATGATTGGCGTCTATTTATTGACAGTTCAAAGCGAAGTTTAAAATGTGTCCTTCTACATAATGGGAATAAATATGGTTCAATACCACTAGCTCACTCAACGAAACTGAAAGAAGAATATAATACCATAGCTTTGGTCTTGCAGAAGATAAAGTCTTACGAACATCAATGGATGATTTGTGTAGACTTAAAATGGTAAACTTTCTTCTTGGGCAGCAAAGTGGTTACACGAAATATCCGTGTTTCTTGTGCCTCTGGGATAGTAGGGACAAAACACACCACACAGAGAGAAAACATGGACGTTGGGGAAAAGAATGTCATTAACGACGCTTTGGTTGAAAGAGAAAAAATCATACTTCCTCCGTTACATATAAAGTTGGGCTTAATGAAGCAATTTGTAAAGGCTCTTGATAAGAATGGGTCTTGTTTTGCATATATAGGGGCAAAAATGCATCAGTTGAGCACAGAAAAACTCAAAGCAGGGATATTTGACGGCCCACAAATAAGACAATTAATTAAGGATCCTGCCTTCATAAATTCAATGAATCAAGTTGAACGAGAAGCTTGGACATCATTTGTTGCAGTTGTAGAAAATTTTCTAGGCAAACATAAAGCTCAAAACTATGTTGAAATAGTTAACAAGATGCTTAATAGTTTCAAATCCTTAGGGTGCAATATGAGTATTAAAATACACTATTTACACAGCCACTTAGACCGTTTTCCAAAAAATTTAGGAGACATGAGTAAGGAACAAGGTGAAAGATTTCACCAAGATATTAAAGTTATGAAGGACCGCTACATGCACATGATGGCAGATTACTGCTGGAGTTTAAAAAGGGACTGTTTAAAAAACATTCAAGAATGTCGCGGAAAAGAAGCTTTCCAAGTGTTGAGTGACTATTTCATTTCTTCAATGTTTTTTTTTTGTTTGTAAGTACGACATAATATTGTATTTTGTATAACTAAAATAAAAATTTCGTATCTACTTTTGTTTACTACACTTACGGATTTGAGTTACAATAATGTAACTTATATTTCTCTAAAATTGTATATCTTAAAAATTTGAGCTCCTAGGTACAAATGAATACGTTATTTGAATTCAGGACATCAAATTGATATAGAATCAGCTCAAAAAACCTCGACACCAAAACAGCTGTTCCCCTGTGTTATTGATTTGTATATGCGTGCTTTGTTTCTCTTTGTAATGTGCTTGTCCCACAGGATAGAATTTAATTGTCTTATGCATGTTCGCGTTTGTTCTAATCTAGCTTTAATCTCTTCTTCTGATGTTGCGATTTTTGAAATGATGGTTCCTAGATATTTAAATCTATCGGTTCCTTTGATTATTGTTTCGTTATCTACTACTAGATTCTCCACGTTTCCCTCCTTTGTTGTTAGATATTCCGTTTTATCAAAGTTTATTGCTAATCCTGCTTTAGTGTATTCTTCTTTCAGTTTTCTTACCATATAACTGAGGTGTTCCTCATCTTGCACTATGATTTCTTGGTCATCTACGAAACTTAGAGTATATAAGTAATCTTCTCGTATTGGGACTCCCATTCCACTACATTTTTGCTTCCATTTTTTTAATGTTTGTTCGAGGTATATTTTGAATAATGTTGGGGATGTAGAGCATCCTTGTAATAGGCCTTTTGATGTTTGGAGTCTCTTCCCTATTTTATGTCCTATTTTTATGTTCACTGTGTTGTTTTCGTAGAGAGCTTTCACTGCGTATATTAGTCCTTTGTCAATGCCTATTTCTTTCATTGCGTTCCATAATCTTTGTCTTGGTACTGAGTCATAGGCCTTTCTTATGTCTATGAAGGCTAGATGAGCTTCTCTATTCTTTGCCAGTTTTTTTTCCATTGTTTGTTTTATAGTGTATATGTGGTCTATACATGATTTTCCGGCCGTAAAGCCTGCTTGGTCTTCTCCAATTTTTCCTTTTATATTTTCCTCCATGATATTTTTAATAATTTTTCAATACAAACGTCCCATACTCGATATTATGCTTAGGCTTCTATAGTTTGTGCATTTTCTGCGGTCTCTCTTTTTAAATATATATATATATATATATATATATATATATATATATATATATATATATATATATATATATATATACCATTCCTCTGGTATTTTTTCTCCATTTATCGCTCTGTGGAACATGTTTCTCAGCATTCGATGTAATTTATTAGACCAGTACTTAATCATTTCATTTACCACACCCCCAGGCCCTGCAGATTTATTATTTTTGAGTGTATTTATTGTCTTCTTTACTTCTTCATAGCTTAGTTCTATCTCTTTTATTTTCTTATTCTGTTCTTCTTCAGGGTTCTCTTCTCGGAATTCTTGTCTATCTTCTGTTAGCAGCTTCTTATAATATTCTTCCTACTCGCTTTCTGGGATGTACTCTATATACGTCTTCTCTCTATTGTTAGTCCTTAATGCTTTAATTGTTCTCCATGACACTGTAATTCTAGTTCCTCCTATATACTGTTCTACATGTTGGCACGATTTTTCCCATCTCTCGTTCTTTTCTTTGTTTATCATCCTCCTCGTTTCTGCATTTTTCTCTTTATATTTCTGTAGATCTTCTTCTGATTTTTTTGTATTCAGCCATTTTTCGTATAGTCTTTTTTCTCCTTTATAGATTCTTTGGTTTATTCACAGATTCTAATTTTATGTTTCTCATTCTCGTTGTCTTCTTTACCTAATGCATCTAGGGACGCCTGCTTGATGTATTCTTTTATGTGATCATACATCTGTTGGTGGTTGTCGTAGTTAAATTCATTTAATTTTTGATCTAGTCGTCGTCTATATAGGTCTCTTATCGTTTCGTCTTCGTTCTGTTATCTCATTAGTATTTCTATTTTCTCTATCTATTGTTTCTTTTTTGCTTTATTGTCTTGTACCACGGTACTTTTGTATTTGCTATTAATAGTCTATGGTCTGTTCCACATTCTGCCCCTCTCTTTACTCTTACGTCTTTTATTTTGATAATGGTATCGTTTTTAATTATAATGTAGTCTATTATTGATTTTAAGTTTCGTGTTTCTTGCATCCAAGTATATTTGTGGATGTCCTTGTGTTTGTAGAATCCGTTTGTTATTTTGAGGCCGTTTAGTTCACACAGCTCTATTAGTCTCTCTCCGTTGTCATTAGTAATATCTTCTCCGAATGGTCCTACGGTATTGTCCTTTGTTTTCCGCCCTGTTCTCTCATTCAGATCTCCCATTATTATTAATTCTTGGTTTTTCTTTACTTTTCGTGTTTCTATTTCTAGTGTTTCCATGAAATTATCTTTTTCTCTTATAGTGCTGTCTTTTGTTGGGCCGTATACTCCTAAAATTACTATTATTATTTTCAATTATTCGAAAATCAACGTCAGAAAATATACCATAGACCAATTATTTCAAATTCAAATTTTTAACTCTACATAAAATATGGTTAATTTAAAACACCTGATAATGGACAAGGCTCATATTTCAGCAGTTTACCCGCCGTTCTCTTATTCGTCAAATCCATCCTGAGACGCGTTTTGCCGTATCACGGCTCGTCAGTCAGGCTAGGATTGACAAACAAGAGAACAGAATTTACAGATACTTATCTAGGTAGTTAGGGAACGCGATGGTAGGATACAATAAATTGTACTAAGTATGCATACCTAATACTCCATCAAAAGCTGACAAAGTAGTTTTCAAGCCGACAGATTGGTTGACACGGTCAACACTTAAAAGCCGGCAGTGCTTTTCTAGGGATCCGCCTTAGACATATGTGGTTAATGTAAAATAACTGAAAGCGGACAAGGCGCATATTTGAGCAGTTTACTTACACCCACTGTTCTCTTATTCGTCAAATCCATTGACAAGAGAACAGAATTTACTGGTACTTATCCAAGTAGTTACGAAACACGATGGTAGGATACAATGAAACAACTATAACAAATGGATGCTTATACTGTACTCTGTCGGTGATTTACCAGCCTATTCAAGCAGAGCGGCACAGCACGCCTGGCACTTATTGCAGAAACGCACATTTCTCGAGCTTACCGCTCGAAGGCATAGATGCAGCATTGGTATAAACAACTAAAAACGAAACGAAAAGAATCGTATTTTTAGAAGTTACCAAAAAAGTGTTCTTCGTATTTGCTAAACCATCCCAAGACGCGTTTCGCCGTATCACGGCTCATGAGTTGAGCTAGGTTCAGCAAATACGAGAACACATTTTTAGTCCTTTATCCAGGCAACTAACGGAAAACTATAACAAATAGATGCTTATACTGCACTCTGTCGGTGACTTACTAAGCCTATTCAAGCAGAGCGGCACAGCACGGTTGGTACTTATTGCAGCTTTCTCTAGCTTACTGCTCGAAGGCATAGATGGCAGCATTGGTATAAACAACAAGTTACCAAAAGCGTTCTTCGTATACTAGAATTGTACTAAATACACATACGTAATACTCCATACATTACATAGTAAATATCTAATTCATTCTTTTTACGTACCAACTATAGTCTAATCAATGGATCTTTGCAGTCATGTGATCAACACGACGTCAAGAATATTCATACGATTTAATCGGCTGTCAATTCAGTGTCGGCGGTCTGAGTTTTAAATGATAATTTCAAAAGTCAAAATAGATTTTAAAATTTTTCATCCGGTTTGGTAATTAACGAAAACTACGGATATATTAAATTTGTATGATGTGTAAAACATCCTAGTTCTTACTTGTGAAGGACATTTACCTCTCTGCATAAATCCGACGTCTAATATCACCTATTTTTGTTTTTCAGGTTGCTATTAGATTATTTCGTGAGTAAATTTACTTTATGAAAAGTTTACAATTTTTATCTGTTAGTTATTTGATGTTTGTGTAATGTTTGTAATGAAATTACAGTACACACTTAACAGAGCTTTATAAAAACTCTAAAAAGTTGCACCGTAGAACTCATTAAATAAAATTTTAAAATAGAGAACTGAAATATAATACTTTCAAAAACAGAAAGATATTTCATGCATAAAGTATGAATAGGAGATATAAATTGCATAATCCAATTTTAATATCAAATCAAACTAATAGATAGACAGATAAGTCTATATTTGTCCTACAAAATTTACAATGAATGTTGCCCAAGGGGCTTGGAACGTGTCAATAAGTAATATTTAAATTATTAATTTGAAAAATGACACTGATCGCTAGAAGTAGATTCTTCAGTCTCGCTTTCATCATTCCCAACACACATATCACTGTTGAATCAGGTTTTGTGTATCTTGTACGCTGGCATGCTATACCTCTGGTGTGCACTTTTCTAAGGCTCTATTCCACATCTGAAGTACTTGTTTATCTCCATATCCCTCTTCACCAATGTGAATGTTATAAAATATTTTTGCATTTGTGCAATTCAGCTCGATTGCATTAAATTGACAGTGATCAGGAGGTAATCTCAACATTTCATTCGCATGCTCTTGAAAAATTTTATCAATTTGATATTTCATTGATTTTTTATGAGCTTTTGTAATATCTAACAATTCTGTCTTAAACATCTGTTTGTTATGAGGTAAACTATTCTTCCGTAACCACTCGAGAATTTCTTCTATTTTCCATGCTAAAGATGGCTGTTTTTCTACTTCAACTGAATAGTATGAAGCATTATCCATTATAATTAAAGATGGTTCTTCTAAATTAGGAATCAACTGGTGTCTGACCCATTTCGAAAACATTTCACTATTCATTTCTCCATGATAATCAAATGACTTTGACTTGCTAGCAAATAGTAAATTGGCATTTTCCACAAAACCCCTAATATGTCCAGCATGTAAAACAATAAACCTTTTACCATTAAATTCCCAGGCTTACGAAGACTTTTAATATTATCATCCTGCCATGATTTCCTTTGATTGCCTTTTGAAAAAATCCATGTTTTGTCTATGAAAACAAGCTGACGGGCAATGTGTGCATTTTGCTTTCTATATACTTTCCAAGAAAAGCTGCCCTCATTGAACAAATTCTTGGTGTCTCCATTAATGCTCGTCTGTTGTCATCTTTCTTAAATTTGAAACCTAAATTCAGAAATAATGTTCAAAAAGTACCATAACTGACATTTATTATCTCTTTTTGTCGCGGTTCTTTACGTAAGATGTTAATAGTAACCTGTTTTTTTCTAAAAGTACGATATGAGTTACTTTCGATTTCACTTAAACCGATAGATATTAATAGCTACTTACTTGTGCATACATATTATATAATGTATTACGAACGTCCATTTTAGAACTTTCACTCAGATCATGGGTCTTAGCTTGTACTAATCTGTAAAGCATCAGCGACTCTCTGGAACCATAACATTTTAAACACATTAAAAAGATATACCTATGTGATTTATTTACCCATTGTAGAGCATTAAAAGATATAAGAGGACCTTTGTTATACCTTTCCGATGTAAAATATACTACTAATTTAGCCACAAAATCTCTTGCTTGACTATTCAAAAGTTTTCCAGGCATTTTGGTGACTTCATATGAAGAGTATTTGGTCAATATTCCACAAATATTAGAGCTCTAAACAGAACTATTTATTATTTGGCAAGTATATTCCAAAATTCAATAATGGGACAGAAACGATGGTAACCGTTTGCCGTAAAAATTAAGGAAGTGCCTACTGCACGGTCCAATATACGTTGAATGAAAATTGCTGCATTGTTCACGTTTTTTGTGGGAAATTCTGGTTACGTTTAATTTTATAATAAAACTTCCTTAACGCGGCTTTATTTATTTAAAAAAAGTTGTTACAAACACCCTCACTGGTACCATAAATTTCCCACGCAAAACTCGGCGGTACTGGCTTCTAAAACATGAAGCTATACCCAAATTCCAGGTTGTTCGTTGTCTATTTTGCATATGTACAAATAACCGAGACAGATAATAGAGTGAATGTCGTAAATAACTTCAGATGACAGAAGACCTACGTTTTTAAGTTTTTAAATATACTTAACATATTGACAGAGACAGAAGAATAATATAGACGGATGTTTGTACTATATTCAGATATTTATGACGTGCATAAAAATAACTTATACTACTCCAGAAAAAACTGTGTGTTCAAGAAGTTTACTAATTTAATGATTACATCATTATGAAGAAGAGATGGATAGATAAAGATTTATGGATGAGAAAAATAAATTTATTTGTAAAGAATTATCTGCTTACGTTGGAGAAAAATAAGTCACTATGTATTTAAACAACCCTTGGCTTTAAATTTGATTGATCAGACTTGATTTTCGTTGTCCTCAGTGAAGTACTGGGTGGATATGCTTAAGGTTTAAAATTTTTGTAATTGTTAAATAGGCAGACTCGCCTTGTAAACAAAGACATTTATTTTGCATTTATAATAAAGGTCACGTGGGGCGATTCAATAAAGAATAAATGAAGTACTAAATAAGGATCCTGTTCAAAAATATCAATATGTTGTTGCAAGTTAGAGCAAACTCAATAATTGATGTTTGTAAAAAGAGTTAGTTGCTTTGCTTTTTCTGGTTCATCTATTAAAAAGGCCTTAAAAATCATTTTTAGGCTTACTCTCAATGAACCATACCAAATCTGCGAGCAGGGTTATGGTACCGAATGGGCAGCACCTGGATTAAACTTACCAGGTGATGGGATTTATCAATGCTCCTATGTTCTGTTAAAAGCCCACGCTAGGGCTTACAGAGTTTATGATGAAGAGTTTAGGTCGGAATACAAAGGTAAGATGCGTTAAAGTAGAAATATTTTTTACAGTGTTATATTTACATTACATATATTTTTTTTTTAGGTCAAGTTGGAATAGTTATTAATAGTGAATGGAGAGAACCTGCGACCAATAGTAGTGCAGATTTAGAAGCTCAAGAAAGAGCACTGCAATTTAGTGTAAGGTTTAGATTTAATATTGTTTTTTTTTTTATAAATTTTTGTATATGAATCTTTTTTTATAGATGGGTTGGTGGGCAAATCCAATATTTGTTGGCAATTGGCCTCAAGTAATAATCGATAGAGTAGCATATAGAAGCAAGTTGGAAGGTCTTCCAAAGTCTCGATTACCCGAGTTTACTTCAGAAGAAATTCAATACATCAATGGGACGCACGATTTCTTTGCTTTTAATACGTAAGTTTACTAAGAATAAAATAATTCTTTAAGTGTACACCGTAAAGGAAGCCAACAGCTATCATAACAGGTACAGGCCAATTCATGCCTACACCCATCACAATTACAAGCACTAGCCAACATCCTGATCGGTCTCTCCGCCTACCCTATAATATGACCAGGCAAGAGGCGATGAACAAAATTACAAAAAATAACACTTAAATACGGCCGATACAACATATAGACCATTACAAAAAGTTATACAACAAAATAGCACACAAACAGAACCACAGATATCACTTGAAGACGGAGCGTAATGAGCTGTGGCTCTAGCAGCTCCTTACATCAAAGAAACAACAGACCACATCGGTCAACAAACAACATAGAATGATACGACCATCCAAGAGAAAAAATAAACTTATATATATATATATATATTTTTTTTTTTTTATGGGTCTAGCACACGTGCTACAGGGAAGTCCCTAAAGCGCTACAGGAGCGACACGTGTGCGGAGAAAACGATTCACGTTGTTCTTGAATCGCTGTAGATTGTACTCGATGAGAAACACAGTCCTGGGTAAACCATTCCAAAGGTATGATGTTCTCCATATAAAAGACTGCTTGAAAAGCGTTGTACGAGGAGTAACAAGCTGAACCTCATACGGATGTGAAGCATCAGCGCGACGTGTACTTCTAATATGCACCGCTCTGGGAGGAATCAAACGGGCCACATCTTTCGAACACTTTCCGTGAAGGTACTTGTAGAATAGGCTCAAGTCGCCAACCGTTCTCCGATGTTCCAGCGAATCAAGGCGGTCGGTCAATTCCGGGTGTCCAATCAGACGAACAGCTCTTCTCTGGATAGAATCCAACAAATGCAGTGTATGTTTGGGAGCGGAGCTCCAAACATGGGAGCAGTATTCCATAGTTGGTCGAATTTGAGCTTTGTAAAGAATTAACAGTTGTTGTGGAGTGTAAAGCTTTCTGGTTCGAAACAATATTCCCAACTTTTGAGAAGCTCTTCTTGCTATGCCTGCAACATGTTCATGCCAGGACATATTTGCTCCCAAGTTAACGCCCAACAGATTGAGTGACGATGTTAGAGGGATGGAGTGCCCCGACATAACTATGTCGGGTTCTGCAACGTTAACTTTTTTAGAAAAAACTGCCGCCTGGGTTTTTGTAGCGTTAAATTCCACTTGGTTACTGTCACCCCAAGATAGAATTTCTTCCAGGTCTTTGTTAAGTTGAATGACTTCCTGCTGTCTGCGGATATTCGTCTGAGTAGTCGATGTCCAAGCGTTCAAAGTGAATGAAGAGATAAGTGTACTGTCATCTGCAAAGCTGTAGATTGGATTCTCGGTCTTTTCCAGCAGATCGTTAATATAAATGAGGAAGAGAGTAGGAGACAATATGGAACCTTGGAGCACACCGGCGTTGATAGTGAAGGTGTTAGAAAGAAATCCGTCAACTGCCACTCGTAAAGAACGCTTTCTGAGGAAACATGAGAGCCACAAACAGAACTTTTCAGACATACCATAAGAACGTAGCTTAGCCAACAGCCCATCGTGCCAAACACGGTCAAATGCCTTGGATATGTCAAGAGCAACCGCTCGAGATTCTCCAAAGTGTTCAATTGCGTTGTTCCAAACATGTGTTACATAAGTCAGAAGATCTCCTGTTGATCTATTTTTACGAAAGCCATATTGGTGATCACTAATAATGTTGAATCCTTCAAGATATTTTAGAAGATGCTGATTGATAGCCTTTTCCATGACTTTCGATATTATTGAGAGTAGTGCGATTGGTCGGTAGTTATTTGGCAAGGTCTTCTTGCCTTTTTTAGGTATCGGCTGAACTGTGGCACATTTCCAGCAGGAAGGAAATATTCCCTTTCTGTAGGATAGGTTGAAAAGTCTACAGAAAACTGGTGTTAGTTCCCTCGCACAGTTCTTGAGAACTATGGCAGGTATTCCGTCAGCGCCTGAAGCCTTTTTGGTGTCTAGCTTCATCAAAATACGTTTTATGATACGCTGTCTGAAGACAATATCGGGCATCCTTGACTGCACTATGGGAATAGTAGGTGGTGTTTTTCCTTGGAAATCGACAGTAGAATGTGAAGCAAAGAGTTCAGCCAACAAGTTCGCTTTCTCAACAGGTGTCGTTGCAATAGAATTATCTGGCCGTGTGAGTGGTGGTATGGTGGATTCGGTGAAATTTTGACTAACTGCCTTAGCGACTGACCAAAAGGACCTGGAATTGCCGGGACAAGCGAGAAGTTTGTTTCTAATCCGTTGATTGTGTACCTCCTTGGTTTCGTCGATAATTTCTTTGCATCTGTTCCTGGCACGAACAAAGATGTTACGATTTATGGTGTTAGGATCTTCACGCCACTGTCGGTATGCAAGATGTTTAGAAGCAACAGCTTCTTTGCATTTTAGGTCAAACCAAGGCTTGCCGTTGGAAGGGCATTTCTTCGAAAAAGGGATGTAAGCATCCATACCGGCCAAAATAACATCGGAAACCTCCCTGGCGCAGTCAGATGGGTCGTCGGATCGAAAACAAACGTCCAACCAAGGGAAAGTTCGAAAATATTCCATGAGATCTTCCCATTTAGCAGATTTGTAGTGCCAAATCTTGCGCGGTTTGGGCGCCTCTCTGTCACTGATTGCTAGAATACTCGATGTCGAAAGTAGTTTATGGTCGGAAGAACCTAACGGTGGATTTACGCTGACCGTGTAAATCTCCGGATTAGTGGTTAAAAACAGATATATAAATATATATATATATATATATATATATATATATATATATATATATATATATATATATATAATCCTAAGTTTAACTACTGGGAAACGCCCTTATAAGGAGAAGAGATGAGCAATCAAAGATCTAAAGGCTCTAGTATCTGCTTTTTATTTTTATTATCGAGCTTTCGCTGCCTAATGGTAGCTTCTTCTGGATTCTAAAAATGCAAACCAGGTACAGAAAGTAAACCAAAACTTTCGTTTTTAGTGTTCCGTACGGAACACTTATAAGATCACTTCGGTGTCTGTCTGTCTGTCTGTCTGTCACACCCGATTTTCTCCGAAACTATTTGACGTAGGAAGGTGAAATTTGGTAATAATATAGGAATTGATGGCCTCATCAGAGCTATGTAGTTTTGAGAATTAAATTTTGACTTAAGGGGTTAGTTTTGGGGGGTGAAGTCGGAAGTGAAAAAAAAATTTTTTTACTAGGTCATCGAGTGTGGTGTCAAATGAAAGCTTGTGAAAACACGAGTAAAATATATATATATATATATATATATATATATATATATATATATATATATATATATAATATTATACTTGCGCGCACTCTTCTTTGTATTATTTTTAAAAATTCGCGAAAAATCGCTGTCCCGGGCCTTACCTCGAAAAGTACTTATCAAAAAATTTCGAAAGAATTCTGGAATATTCTCCACGGGATGTAGATTGAACGAAAATTATCACGAGTGCTTTACCTTTAATAATTTATATGGTATATAAAAAAAAACAAAAATTTCAAGGTCATCAGATTTTAGTAAAGATTGGAAACAAACTTTGTTGAAAACTCATTTGGGGTGTATTTTGTGAAGTCACTGATCATTTTATACCTCTGTAACAATTTTTTTTTATTTTAAAAAGCAATCAACGTACGGAACAATAATTGCGCAAGTTTAACTTGCACTTGACCGGTTTTTTTAAAATGTGATTAAATGAATTGTACGACTGTATGTGAAAATTACTTACAAAAATGTCAGCAGTTAGTTCATCTCTGGTGAAGACAATGAAATTTGCATTTTTGTTGGCCAGGTAGTATGAATGATTACACAAACATGATTAAAAGACATTTAGAGAGTTACACAAATATTAAAAATAAAACTTTGTCAATAAACATTAGTTAAAAACACTTTTTGAAGACCGAATAACTGCAAGAAACACCATGATGTTGAAATGGTACGCCATTTTAAAATTTTTGACGTCGAGTTTAGTAACTATTTAAGTCCGAACCGGATATTGTTGGTAGTCTATGTCGTCATCAGGTCGACAAAAAAACCATAAAAAGCATTGAAGTTAGGGATGTGGTAAATTTTTTTAGGTGGATGCTAATTTTAGATAAATTATTAATCATTAATGATATCTATTTTTTAGTTTTAATTTTATAAAAAGGGGGGACTTAAATTTGATGAATGTTACTCTTCGACGAGTTATTTATTATTAATTATATTAATTCTTTAATTTTATAATCAAGAGATTCATAGACTAATTTAAAAATTTGAAAATTTGGCAAATAATAAATAATGTCCAGTATTAATTTTCTCTTTCAAATTTTTAAATTAGTCTATGAATCTCTTGATTATAAAATTAAAGAATTAATATAATTAATAATAAATAACTCGTCGAAGAGTAACATTCATCAAATTTAAGTCCCCCCCTTTTTTATAAAATTAAAACTAAAAAATAGATATCATTAATAATTAATAATTTATCTAAAATTAGCATCCACCTAAAAAATTTACCACATCCCTAACTTCAATGCTGTTTATGGTTTTTTGTCGACCTGATGACGACATAGACTACCAACAATATCCGGTTCGGACTTAAATAGTTACTAAACTCGACGTCAAAAATTTTAAAATCATGGTGTTTCTTGCAGTTATATTTCGGTCTTCATAAAGTGTTTTTAACTAATGTTTATTGACAAAGTTTTATTTTTAATATTTGTGTAACTCTCTAAATGTCTTTTAATCATGTTTGTGTAATCATTCATACTACCTGGCCAACAAAAATGCAAATTTCATTGTCTTCACCAGAGATGAACTAACTGCTGACATTTTTGTAAGTAATTTTCACATACAGTTTGGTTTATTTTCTATACCTGGTTTGCATTTTTAGAATCCAGAAGAAGCTATCATTAGGCAGCGAAAGCTCGATAATAAAAATAAAAAGCAGATACTAAAGCCTTTAGATCTTTAATTGCTCATCTCTTCTCCTTATAAGGGCGTTTCCCAGTAGTTAAACTTAGGATTGTTTGTTGCCAGTGCCCTGTTACTGTCCTTCCTCTTTCTTATATATATATATATATATATATATATATATATATATATATATATATATATATATATATATATATATTATATATATATATATATATATATATATATATATATATATATATATATATATATATATATATATAACAAGAATATCTACAAGGTTCAAACAAACCACATCAGCTTCTTTTCAACACTACTTAGCGGCAGGTCATAAAACTTCAAAGTAAGAATCAACTGAGAAAACACTGAAATTAAAAAAACCTTAGACAAAAAAGATTATACCCACAATTTTCTACCTGTATGGAAATGCGTAATAAAATATAACATAAGCAGCTTTACGGAACCACACCGAGACCATTTTTCTGTCTTCATTTGTCCCTCTTTTTTGTTTTCTGTGAAGAGTTTTGTGTAAGTCTTTTTTTGAAATGCTAATTTGTTCCTCAATATAGTTTTCCGTATAGTCCGTATATAATGAAAAGACCAAAATTAAACCTTGTTCAGGAGTAGAATACTGGACGCGTAGAGGAAAGGAACATAAACTCATTGATTCCTTTGAAATGTCGTGCTATAGGAGGATGCTGAGGATTTCCTGGACCGCAAGAAGAACCAATTAATCTATACTGAAAGAATATCATTGCTGTATTTAAAAAGAATTCTTCATTATTTTGAACTTGTAGCCAGAAGACCAGGTGATAATGTAGATCAGCTTATAATAATGGGAGAGGTCCAGGGTAAAACGTGTAGATGCCATTCGTTAACAAGATGATGGGATCAAATAAAACAAGTTATAGGTCAACCACTTCATGTATCAATACACTTCGCAGAAGATCGAGAGAAATGGAGGGAAACGGTGGATAAAACAGTGAAGTCATTTCAGAGAGACCACGACCCTTAAAATTAAGAAATCAAATGAAGAGATAGAGATACTTTTTCTCATATAAAGTACAGATGACACTTTGCTGTTCTACACTCCGTTGCTTCCTTGGTGTCATTTTGACAATAAAAATTTTGGATTAATTAGCCACACGAAAACACTGAAGCACAATAAAGTCAGAAATCGTAACTCTTGCCTTTGAATGTTTGAGTGTAACTGTTCAGATGTGTAAATGTGAAGATATTTATTAAATTCATCCATTGTAAATAAACAAACATTTTTGAAAACGGCTATAAGCCATTAAAATTAAGAGAACTCCTAACAACATGGGAATGAGTAAATAAATAAGACCACAATGAATCAACTCTTCGAAACAACTCCGAGACCATTTTACTGTCCTCAATTATCCCTATTATTTTTTTGTGAAGAGTTTGGTGTAATCCTTTATTTGAAATGACTCACTATAGCCTTTTTCATACACAGTACAGGTGGCATTTTGCTACTTGACGCTCACTCGTTTTCTTGGTGCCATTTTAACAGGTTGACTGCCGATCTATATTTTTGAGTTTGTGGTTGACGCCGGTAAGATTTTTCCATATATTTTTATTTTATTGTGGTAAATATGAATTAAAATGAGTCTTGGATGTGTTTTTTTTAAGTGCCATTCAAAATATTAGAAAAAAAAAATTTCACTCCGGTCGGAGTAGTCGGCATTGCAAGTGAAAATTTTTACTAGATGCCGAACACTCCGATCGGAGTGTCCAATTAAATAAGTAAAGAAATAATAAATCGAACTCATGAACTCAAAACATTTATTTCTAAATCATTTTTGTACATTTTTATGGTAATCCTCAGAGCAATTAAGGCAAAAATCTGGTTGTCCAGGGCACATTTTGCATTCATACACTGTTTGCTTTCTTATTTTATTTTTCCTGCATTCTTTGCATTCCTTTCTGCTTACCCGTTTTGTTTCTTTAGTTCCTTTTTTTTCACTAACAATTTTTTCTACTTTGCTAATGCTGTGGACATTTATTTGGTCTGGAGGAATTTGCGGCAAATTAGTAATTGGTCGTCTGGCTAGTAAATTTCTTATGACATCCAATCGGAAGTCATATAATCGTAACTGGTCAAACCGCGAATATTTATTGTACAAAAAATAGGCGTTTATCATGCTCATTTGCAGCACATGCATGAATAACTTTTTGTACCACCGAATGGTTTTACGGCTGCAAGGATAATATGCCATCATTTGATCCTGTCTATCTATACCGGACATAAAAGCTTTATGTCCAATGATTGCGAAAGGTTTTTCAGATTCTTGATTTCTTTTGTTTTTAAAAATGCCCATTTCGCTTCCAAATTCTGTTGAAATGTATTGAACATTGCGTTTATCGCGCCATTTTTCGACATGCACTCCATTGCAAAACATAGATTTATTCTCACCACGTTTTAAGTTTGCACTTATTACCTCTTTCGGATTATCTTTCCTCTCAGCTCTCAGCGTACCAGTGCAGTATGTATTTTGTTGAAGTAATTTCCTAGCTAAATTAACACTATTGTAAAAATTGTCTAGATAAACAGCATGTCCCACACCCAATTTTTCCTCCAATAAATGTAAAACAATCTTTTCAATATGTCCGCTTCCACCATAAACATCTGTCGCACCTTCGTAGACACGAAATTTCAAAATAAGTCCATTAGGCTCTGTCAGCATGTATAACTTCATACCATACTTATAAAGCTTATTCTTGATATACTGTTTAAACTGGAGACGACCCCGATAAAGTACCATAGCTTCATCCAAAGACAACTCTCTTCCAGGATAGTAAATTTCTCCCATCTTGTTGTTAAAAAAATCTGCCACAAATCTAATCTTTCCGAGCCGATCTGCCGGATCCATATCTGGAGATGTAAAATGCAAACACCTCAAGATAAGCAAAAATTTATTCCTTGACATATATTTTCTAAAAACAGGTAGATTAAATAGCGGATCAGTTTTCCAGTAATCGTTAAGACGGCTCAAGGATATTGTGCCAGTGTGAAGTAACAGGGCCAAAAAAATTTTTAGTTCGTCAAGAGTAAGATCTTTAAAATTAGTAATACGTGATTTTGTACTTGTTTCTGGGCGCAGCAAAACCTCGACTGCGTACGAGTTCGTTCGTTCTACAATGATCATTTCGAAAAAATCGATAGGTGCACCCTGTCCTGGAATTTGCACCAATAATTCCTGGGTTTTCTGGAACAAAATTTGTTTTTCCGTTCCATTTTATCTCATCAAGGCTAGGAAGTGTTTGATGTGGCCGAATAGGGTCTATAAAATTATCTTCTTCGGACTCAGAGCTTGAATTTACATCACTATCGTCTGTGTCTGGTACGTAATGTTCGTCACTACTACCTCCGCTTTCTTCCAATAGCTGCAATAATTCAGTGTCAGTTAGCTTCTTTTTCTTATCATATACCTTTTTTTCATCACTACAATGTATTTTTTTAATACCAGAAGGCCCAGGTTGATTGTCCATATTGTACGGCAGATTACAACCAAACCAAAAGCAAATCCGCGGAACCACTTAAGCACCTGTTAGAACTTGCGTTTTTAAGCAACGCCACCATTAGAAACACGTTTCATATACAACGCCGATGGAATACTAAAACGTTTCGTAAGAACGCATGTCGAACTCCGATCGGAGTAGACGGCGTTGGCGAAGAAACCCGACGCACTCCGATCGGAGTGGTCGGCAGTCAACCTGTTAAAAACGAAGTTTTCGACTAAATAATCATACGAACACATTGAAGCACAATAAATTCAGAAATTGCTACTCGGCTTTAAATGTTTGACTGCAACTGTTAAGTTATGTAAATGTGAAGATATTTATTAAATTCATTCATTGTAAGTAAACAACCATTTTTCGCTAACCAACTTAAATGAAGAAAACTGTCACCTTAAACAAATGAGATTATACCCTCATCTCCTAACCGCCTGGAAATGCACCAAAGCATTAGCTAGCCCTACAGAACAACACCGAGACCATTTTTCTGGCTTAATTAGCTCCTGTTATTTGTTTTCTGTGAAGAGTTTAGTGTCGCCTTTATTTGAAATACAATTTGTCGCTTTTTGCACGTTCAAGCTATTTTCTTGGTGGCATTTTAAAAACATAGTTTTGGACTAAATAACTACCCAAACACATTGAAGCACAATAAATTCAGAAATCACAACTCTAGTCCTTAAATATGAAGATTTTTATTAAAGTCATCCATTGTAAGTAAAAAACCCGTTTTTTGGGGGGGCGGGGTAATATAAAGGTGTGCAGACGAAAATTGGTACAAAAAAATTCTAAGGAAAGCCCATAAAAACTTCATCATCATTAGCTTATTCCATTCATAGTCGGATGTAAGCCTCCCCAAGTTGTCTCCAATGAACTCTATTGTTTGTTGTTTGCATCCAATCGTGCTCCGCTAATCTTTTTATGTCATCCGTCTATGGTATCTTGTCTGTGATCTACCTCTGCGTCTTTTATGTTCAATAGAATATTATTCAACCATACGGCGTGTCCATTTGTTATCATTCCATGTGATATGCCTCGCTTAATTCCACCTTAACCTACATATTCGTTGTATTACATCTGTCATTTCTGATCTTCTTCGAATTTCGATGTTAGGAATACGATCTTGGAGTCAACCAGGTGTATGAAATGCAGATTATTTTTCTAAACAAACATGTTAAATTCGGAAGAATGATAAAAAGTACTTTATTCAAAGTATGCTCCATCGCCTGTTATACATTTTTCCCATCTTTCGGGTAATTTGTGAATACCACGCCAGTAAAAATCTTCCCCTTTTGTTGCGTAAAATTCATCGAGCCATTTTTTCACATCTTCATACGAACCAAAGCGCTGCTCAGCAAGTGCGTGACCCATCGATGCAAACAAGTGGTAATCAGAGCCAAGTCAGGTGAGTAAGCCGCATGGGTTGCACTTTCCAGCTGAGTGCTTCCAACGTGTCGCGAACTGGTTTTGCCGTATGTCATGGAGCATGGTCATGAAGAAAAATGACTTTGTGTTGCCTCTTTCGGTATTCTGGCCTTTTTTTAAGCAGCGAACAGTTCAAATCGGCCAATTGTTGTTGGTAACGTTTAGTATTAACGGTTTCCCCAGATTTTAACAGCTCATAATAGACCAAACCCCCTCTGGTCCCACTAAACACAGAGCATTGTCTTTCTGCCGAAGCGATTCGGTCTTGCGGTCGATGGTGCGCCTGGGTCTACCCATAATTTTTTGCGCTTAGGATTCTCAAAATAAATCTACTTTTCATCCCCTGTAACTACACGATGCATCTACAAGTCTTCTAAATCTTTCCCATCTCTCGTAGCCGATTGGAAACAGCTTGTTGACTAACGCCCAATTGCTCGGCGAGTTGTTTTTGTGTTTGCGAATCATCTTCGTCCAATAATGCTTGCAATTTCACATCTTCGTATTTTTTTGGCGGTTTTCCACGTTCCTTGTCTAAAACATCGAAATCACCACTTTTGAAACGCTGAAAACATTGTTCACACGTATCTTGCGATGGAGCATGTTCACCAAAAGCTTCTCGAAGTAATGGTATGATTCAACAGCAGTTTTCTTCAAATGAAAACAAAAAATCAGTGCTGTCCGCGAATACTCTTTGTTCGGTATAACACAACAACACAACACTATGCACACACTTTTCCAATTTATCACTCGTGCGCGTCTGACACTTGTTGATGACACAACAAAATGGCGCAGTGACAAATCTGCACAAACTGCATTCGTGTACCATCTGTTGTCTGAAATCCGCATTTCATACACCTGGTAATATTGAGCATTCTCCCCTCCATTGCTCGTTGGGTTACTTGGAGTTTATATATTATACTTTATTTAAAGCCCAAACTTTTGTAACTAAATTAAATCGCGGAGGTAATTAATAAATATTTATTACAGATAATTTGCTTTAAAATTTTTAGACAAGATTAATTTTTCAATAGAAAATAGTCACTGTTTCAAACTCTTGAAGGGTACAGTATACGAGGCTGGTTTGAAAAGTCCGTGCAAAAATAAAAACTACTTATGTGTTTGGGGTAAACCTTTTTTATTTTTCGACATAGACTCCTTTTAGGCTTATACACTTCGTCCAACGATGTTCTAGTTTATTGATCCCTTCCGAATAATAGGATTTGTCCAAGTCTGCAAAATATCCATTAGTGTCTGCAATCACCTGATGTGAAACGAGTTGGAATCCTATTTCCATTAATTTTGCGACCACAACTGTTGAGGTGTGTGCTGGTGCGTTGTCGTGATGGAAAAGGACTTTCTTGTGGGCCAATCGCGGGCGTTTTTCTTGCAACTCGGTTTTCAAACGGTCCAATAACGATGAATAATATTCACCTGTAATAGTTTTACCCTTTTCCAGATAGTCGATGAGGATTATCCCTTGCGAATCCCAAAAGACAGTCTCCATAACCTTTCCGCCGAAGGAACGGTCTTCGTCTTTTTTGGTGCAGATTCCCCCTTGGTAACCCATTGTTTAGATTGTTGTTTGGTCTCAGGAGTATAGTAATGTATTCATGTTTCATCCACAGTGACGAAACGACGCTTAAAGTCCTCCGGATTCTTCTGGAACAGCTGCAAACCATCCTTGCAACACTTCACACGATTCCGTTTTTGGTCAAGCGTGAGCAATCGCGGCACCCATCTTGCGGATAGCTTTCTCATGTCCAAATGTTTATGCAAAATATTATGTACCCGTTCAGTCGAGATGCCCACAGCACTAGCAATCTCACGCACCTTAACTCTTCTGTCATCCATCACCATATCATGGATTTGATCAATGATTTCTGGAGTCGTAACCTCCACAGTCCGTCCAGAACGTTCAGCGTCACTTGTGCCCATATGGCCAGTCCGAAAATTTTGAAACCACTTATAAACTGTTCTAATCGAAGGTGCAGAGTCACCATAATGTTTATCAAGCTTCTCTTTAACCTCCTGAGGCGTTTTGCCTTTCATAAAGTAATGTTTAATCACCACACGAAATTCTTTTTCGTCCATTTCTTGAAAATCACTCGACTTCCTTGATTCACACGAATGCCAAACACAAAGAAATAGACCAATATGGCTGAAACTTGGTGTGCGTTCATTCAAGAGATGCTACTAACTAAACATGACCTCGATACGCGCCGGTGGTGCCATCTCTCGGACTTTGCACGGACCTTTCAACCAGAATCCTGAAAATACACTAAGTATTTTTTTAGCTATGGAACACAAATTGTCCAAGATCAAGAAGATGCCCCTATAAGCAGTCCAGATTATATGTTAGATCGAAACGTAAATACTTCCAATGAAATACTTCCAGATGCATTAGGAATGAGGAAATTGATTAATTTTATCAATGACAGGTAAAAAAAACTTTTTATTATTTTATAATAACAGCGGACTAATGGTGTAAAATATAAAATAGTTACTTTTAGGGTTCGTGAGTCCCATTACATTTAAAATAAACCTTGCACCCGAATGCACGGGTCTCACCGATTTATCCACTCATCGAACCGTAAACACTAAAAAAGAATAGACAAAGTATGCCATTCATAACATTGTTTTCTACGCGATCAATGAACTATAAAAAACTTCAGTGATTGCGGTAAGGATAATCAGAAAACACGAGACAGATTTCCAACCCTGTCTTATGGGAAAAAATTACCATATTCCGAGTTCGTGGTCTGCTAGTAAAACTGACTGTGGATAGGTACCGGTATTGTCACTTATATTTGTTAATTTTAGTAACAGCTTATATATGGCTATATACAAGCTGTTAGGGTACAAATTTAATAAATATCACGATAATTTTACTTCATTAAACTAGACTTTTAAGAATATAGCGAAAACCGGTGTATAGTATTTTTCACGATCTAAGAAAATGACTTAGCTACCTATACCCACTCAAAATTCAACAAGATTCGAAAGTGATTAATTTATGGTTGTTTAATGACAAGGCATCGTGCAGGGCCGCACTATACCTGATTGTATAATTGTTGGGTTTAAAATTTTATTGTGATAAGACAGTTGAATTTTAATGTCTTATGTACTGAATAATACACAATATAGTAATTACACAAATATATTAAAACAGGCTACAGTGTCCTCGCGTACATTTGTTACAATTTTAGTTACTAATTAATATCTAGTTCAATTTTGCTATGGCTACTATTTTGCAAATCAATAATAAGTTTTTTTACAGGTTCTAAACTATTTATATTTATGTACATACATCTATATGAATTTTCAATTTTTTTAACGTGTTGAATACAGTTTCTCCAGTTTTCAACGGTTACATTTTTGATTTGTGTCTTTATCAACTCAATCACACTACTGTTTAAAGTGGGTGTATTATTGTGAGCATGTATATTAGACTTTATTTTATGCCATATCAACTCGATCGCATTAAAGATACAATAATATGCTGGAAGCCGAATTATTTCGTGTCCTGCTTCCTTTGCAATTTTATTACAAACATATTCCTTCGAAAAATTGTAACTTTTTAAAATTTCTAACTGCATAACTTTCATGGAAATATATGTCACGTTAGCAGAAAAAGGCTTATATTTCCCTTTTTCTACTGGTGGAACTTGGTACCTTATTCATTTGGCGATTATGATAGGATTCATTATCCATCACAATACAGCTATTCGGTGGTATATTCGGCATTAATTTGTTTTGAAACCAATCTTCAAAAACTTGTTTTGTATCACAATGATAATCCAAGTTGGAATCTGAAATATTCTTGGCTGCTAGAAATAGACATTCTGGTATCCAGCCTTCTTCTGACCCCGCATGTAAAATAATTATTCTTTTACCTTTATTTGATGGAGCTTTGGTGTGGCATTTATTGGATTTATCAATCCATCCTTTACTGGTGGTGTCGTGGGTGTCATACCAAGTCTCATCTAGGTAGATTATCGTTCGATTTTCCGATCTAGCTGTATTTATTTTTTCAAGATATTCCATTCTGAGTTGTTGTAAGTGCCGTAATTCTATTATAACTTACCTTTTGTTTATTTTTTTGAACAAAAAAATCCAAACGACGTAGAATACGCCATAAAGTTGTATTGAAATATTTTATGTCACAACTATCTTTGGACAGCCTCCGTGAAAGTGACATTACAGGAACTTTTTGTTCTGCGTACATTTCATAAATTTTGCGGCGGATTAAGTCTTCTCGACAAAAATCAATACATCTCGACACATGTCTTTTTGTGTCTTTTTAGGCGCTATAGAATTATTTTCAATTTTCCAGACTGTACTTTCAGGTTAGATCAGGATGTTTTTGTTAAAGCTGACGTCTCCATCAATGAAAAGTACTTTTCGTGGCCTCGCTCCACTATCTTTAAATAAACACTTTTAGGTATCACTTTTGCTTCAACGGGCAAACATTTGCGGCTTCTGATGGAAAGGGCTTCGGACATTTTAAGTCACTATTGAACTTTATAATACACACTATTTCAATATAATACTGCAGATAAAATGGCAAGTATTCTTTATATTTATAAACACGAAGTAGCCGATAAAATGTTAGATTAGAACGGAGGTATATATATATATATATATATATATATATATATATATATATATATATATATATATATATATATATATATATATATATATATATATGTAGTAATGGTTTTTCGGGTATCCCGTGTTAGCTTGAAGTCCCTTGATGGACGGTTTCGCTGACGTTTCGATGGAATCTCATCCATCTTTTTCAAAGCGTTGATCACTGGTCGGTGTCTTGGCGTTGAATGTCGAGACTAGCCCTGAGTGCGCCGGTTTTATGTACTCGGGGGTGTTTCTATTGGTCGGACGGACCTGGCCAATAGAGGCTCGGCTTTGGCTGCGCGTTGTCGGTCCTGTGGTTCTTTGTAATGTTTGTGTTGGTGAAGTAACATATGGTTGAATTATTGTTTCTCTTGGTTGGACTTGGTACTGGGTTAGAATATGTTTCCAAGAGTTCGGTAAACGTTGGCTATCATCCCGATTATTTAAGTTGTTGGGCCTCTTTTCTATTTCTATGGCTTCTTTGATTACCCTAGTGGATAGGTTATTACTTTTTTGTAGGGTTCTGGTTTTGTCAAAATCGATTTTGTGGCCGGTATTGTGTGCATGTTGTGCTAGAGAAGAGGTGGTGGATTTTTGTTTTACGGCGTTTTTGTGCTCGTCTCTTCTGGCACTAATTTTCCTGTTTGTTTGGCCTATGTATGAAAGACCGCAGTCCTGACACGGAATTTCATATACGCCTTGGTCTTCTAAGGCTATAATATCTTTTGGTGTAGGTAGAATATCTTTAATTTTTTGGTTGGTTGTGTAAATGGTCTCAATTTGGTGTTTTCCTAGAAGTCTTCCTATTTTGTCTGTGATGCCTTTTACATATGGGAGAAATGCTTTTGTGGTATATGTCTTTCTTTCCTGTTTGTGTTGTTTATTTAGGGCCCGCCGGATTGTGTTTTGACTATATCCATTTGAAAGTAAAACGTTTCGAAGGAGCTTGGTTTCTTGTTGTAAATGTTCCTTGTCTGTTAGGGTTTCTGATCGGTGAGCTAAGGATTTGGCAACGGAGAAGAGTTGGGCTGGGTGATGATGTGAGCCGGCATTTAAGTATCTGTTTGTATGTGTCGGTTTTCTATATACTGAGTGAGACAAAGAACCATCTAATTTTCTTTGAAGCAAGACATCTAGGAATGGTAGTTGTTCTGCTGCTTCCCTTTCCATTGTAAATTTAATGTTTGGATGTATATTGTTAAGGTGTTCCAGGAACTTGTTTAAGTTGTCTTCACCGTGTTGCCATACCACAAAAGTGTCATCTACGTATCGTAGCCATGTTTTCGGTTTATGTGGAGCAGTTTCTAGAGCTAGTGTTTCGAAATGCTCCATGTATAGATTAGCTAGTGCTGGTGACAATGGAGAGTCCATGGGTGCACCTTCTATTTGTTTGTATTTTTGGCCTGAATAGACGAAGTATGTATTAGCGAGGCAGTGTTTTGATAGACTGATGACGTATTCGGGCAGGTTGTATTTTCTCTCTATGATAGACAGTGCTTCGGTAACTGGTACTTGTGTGAAAAGGGATACGACATCAAAACTGACAAGTAAATCATTTTTCTCTAGCTGCATTCTCTAGCAAGCATTTCTCCCATATGTATAAAGCATCACAGACAAAATAGGAAGACTTCTAGGAAAACACCAAATTGAGACCATTTACACAACCAACCAAAAAATTAAAGATATTCTACCTACACCAAAAGATATTATAGCCTTAGAAGACCAAGGCTTATATGAAATTCCGTGTCAGGACTGCGGTCTTTCATACATTGGCCAAACAAACAGGAAAATTAGTGCCAGAAGAGACGAGCACAAAAACGCCGTAAAACAAAAAATCCACCACCTCTTCTCTAGCACAACATGCACACAATACCGGCCACAAAATCGATTTTGACAAAACCAGAACCCTACAAAAAAGTAATAACCTATCCACTAGGGTAATCAAAGAAGCCATAGAAATAGAAAAGAGGCCCAACAACTTAAATAATCGGGATGATAGCCAACGTTTACCGAACTCTTGGAAACATATTCTATCCCAGTACCAAGTCCAACCAAGAGAAACAATAATTCAACCATATGTTACTTCACCAACACAAACATTACAAAGAACCACAGGACCGACAACGCGCAGCCAAAGCCGAGCCTCTATTGGCCAGGTCCGTCCGACCAATAGAAACACCCCCGAGTACATAAAACCGGCGCACTCAGGGCCAGTCTCGACATTCAACGCCAAGACACCGACCAGTGATCAACGCTTTGAAAAAGATGGATGAGATTCCATCGAAACGTCAGCGAAACCGTCCATCAAGGGACTTCAAGCTAACACGGGATACCCGAAAAACCATTACTACATTTCACACCCGTGAGAACATTCGTCAAAACATATATATATATATATATATATATATATATATATATATATATATATATATATATATATATATATATATATATATATATTTATATATATATATATATATATATACATATACATATATATATATATATATATATATATATATATATATATATATATATATATATATATATATATATATCACGACCCTGTTACGGCCAGGTTTAATGTTTTTATTGCATCAATTTGCCAAATCACTTTGTTAGATCTTGAAAAATACTATACCATTAAATATTTTAAATTTTAGAAATCTAGCAACATTTACATTCTAAGTTGGGAATGTGGAATCTTTGGCACAATGATACTACTCAGTATATATCACCACTACACCAAACACTTTATTTTTGCACTCGACGCGCGTTTCGCTAACCATGTTAGCTTCATCAGGAGCGATGATTGACTGTCAATCATCGCTCCTGATGAAGCTAACATGGTTAGCGAAACGCGCGTCGAGTGCAAAAATAAAGTGTTTGGTGTAGTGGTGATATATACTGAGTAGTAACATTTACATTCAACCAAATTGTGACTCATCATTTTCAGTCGTCCTTCCTGGAGTCCCAAAGTAGTTCTGGATCGCGTTTAGATGTAAACAAGCGCAACTTTGGATCGAACATTTATTAGAAGTCACTACTTCTAATGTCTCAGGCAACTTGCGTTGTTTTTCCTCTACCGTCTCGAAAAGGCGACTCTTTATTTTGATCCTCATATGGGGATACCCAATAAGAGAATTAAAAGGGAGTAGAGGATAACAGTCATGGCATTCATCGCCAAAAACTGTTGCGTAGAGAACGCACTGTGGGCCGGTGCATTGTCGGGATGCAAGTGAAAACTCCTCAAGTTCCAATGCTTTGACCGTTTTCTGACTAATTAAAAGTTCATCAGATATGCTTAGATTTGCCCGACGGTTGTCCTCGCGAATAATTTATTTAAATTTAGAAATTATTTCAGGTGTGATTGTAGTCGAAGGTCTTCTAGAATACTCGTCGTCTTCCACCGAAGTCCAGCCAACTTTAAACCTCAAAAATCACCTGGAAATTGATGTCAGACGTTCGTACCTAAATTCTTCCCGAATCATTTCAGACGTATCAGTGGGAGTTCACCAAGTTTAGAACAAAATTTTATAAACAGGCGTGGTTCCCTTTTCCTATCGAAAAATCGCAGAGAAATGCATTACACCGTTACAAAAACAGAACCAACTTAACGAGATATTAGGTTGAAATTTGTTAGAAATGTACCCACCGCCACCTATCAGCACGAGTCGATACTATTTCACGCTATTGCTAGGAACTTTTATGAAAGAAAATCTGTACGCAGCAAATGCACCACTGTTGCCAAAGTTGCCGAGAGATACTAATAACAGTAACATCATATTGTGACAAAACAATCAAAATGTTCCATAGAACAACCCTTAATATTAGAGAGATTTTGCAACGTTTATTTTGGTAGGAGACTGTCTTTATCTTTATTTGAAGCATGCGCCCACCTCTTGGAGCTTGCGCAATAGTAAAGGAAGAAATTAAACATAAGGACCATAGAGATATTAGAATAGAGGAGAGAAAGTATATAGCCTGCTGTAAGCGAAAGCGTATAGTTGTTAAAAAGAGAAGGAAATAATATGAGACAATTCTATTTCTCTTACTGTGTGCTTGAGAGCTGAGTTATGGCGCCGAGTAAGACAGACAGAATGACGCTCATATTATTTTTTTCTCTTTCTATGAGCACACGCTTTTTGCAGGAACTTATCTTCTTTATTCTAATATTTCTATGATAAGGACTCAGCTGTTATCGTTATTTGAAGCATGCGCCCCCTTTCGGAGCTTGCGCAGTATTGAACCAAATAAGAGAATCCTTTATTAAGGATAACGATTTCCCTTATTTAGGAACTTATAAGAAAGCTTGTTTGAACTTTGATATTGGTAGGGTACTGTTTTTTTCCTACTTAGGTATACAAACCACTCAGAAAATACAGTCAAATTGAAACGATATATTTGCAAATAACATTGAAAACAGTTAATTAGTATTCAGACTACATATGTTGGGATTTTACAATCTTTGGCATAATGGCATTACAGTGTGTGTGTGTACTAATTTCAAATGAAATTTTATTTATCGCACCTTTTATCGTATTACCTTGGAAATATTAAAGGAAGTGATAGAAACCTGCCAGACACAATTTTAATTTAGTTAATTGACCCATCAAATACTAATAACCATAGACATAGAGGATGGACTGAGTCTTCTGTATTCCGCTGTGAAGTAAATATGGATGCAAAAGTATGAGAGAGACAAAACGAATGAGGGGCCAGTAGCTGTCTCTTTCTAGAATATGGCTAAGCTACGGCGCTCTTGAAAATAATATTTCTAAGTGTTCTATTTGAACTAAAATCTGCTAGGGGCTTTTCTCGTCTTGAATTCCGTCTCAGGGTACTGCGCCTTGTTTAGTACAGGCCTACAGAAAAGTGACAGGTATTGGCCGCAAAGTCGCTTTGTCTCTTTCTAGAGAGTTTGTAAGGTTAATGCTCAGTCCATCCTCTATGTCTATGCTAATAACCGGTGTGCTTAACCATGACATGAATGAAAAAAAATTTTACAGAAGGTGAATATTAACCTAACCTTGCAATTGCACTGAGTTAATACAGCGCATGCTTCAGATAACGATAAGGAAAAAGGAATGTGAAAAATAAGCGTTGCAAAATCTCTCTATTATAACAATGGGATGTATGGTAGCTATTGTTACCGTTAACAAGGTTGCGATTCGGTTCCTAGGCTTTACCTAGTTTTTTTTTTTAAACACTTAACGAGTTTTCTTTTTCAGATATCAACCAAGAGCCATATTAAACACTGAAAATGGACTGAGCACAGGAGATAAACTAAACGATCCCGACAGAATAGAATTTCTTAAGGTAAATGTACCTTTCCTGTTTTTTTTTGTACCTTAAATAATTTGAAAATATTGTTTTTAGGAACACATAAGTAATGTTGTGGATGCTATAGTCGAAGACAAAATAAATGTGATTAGTTACTCTGTTTGGGCATTAATAGATGACTATGAATGGGGATCCTATGAGTAAGTATGTTTTATGACTATGCTAATTTTAAGGGGGTCACTACCGAGGTCAATTTACATTGAAAAGTAAAACCCATTTTCTCAGCAACCGTTCATCCTATTTCAACGAAACTTTGCACACTTATTATTTATTATTATATAATTTAATGGGACTAAGGGTTTAAAGAAATAATTTAAATTACATTTTCTAGAAATTTTGAAAGTTCATGAATTTTATTTGTATGTTTGAATTGACGCGGTAAATTACCAGCTGTTTCGTTTGACATTTCCTTAGTCCGAACTGTAGACAGTGTTGCCATGGATATTTAAAAAAAAAAAATAGCTCAATAACTTTTATAGTTTTGAACATAATGGGGCAAATGTACAAAAAAGTCAATTTTTCAGGAGAGCCGAAAAACTAAAAAGTTGTAGTTTTGACTGCTTTTTTTGTTATAATCAACTTTTTTTAATTTATTTCTAGAGTGTTTGTCTTCTTTTTTTTTTGCAAAAACAAGTTTGGCAACACTGATTGTTTACAACAAAATATGTTTTTTTCCAAATTTTTTTTTTTTAGTTTTGTTTTGTTTGGTTATATTTTACGTGAGAGATTGTTTTTGTTTACATAGTTACAAATTTTTTTCCTGTTTTCTGTTACTATTGCTGTTTTAAATTTTATTATATTGTTATTTTATTATAGTTTTTTATTATTGTTTTGTGAAGAAAAATGACTAAGCCAAAGACTAGCTTCAAGAGCAAGAAAAGGAATAAACCTTTTAGTGGGACATATTTCTGTTGCTCGTAAATTGGTCATGTCCTTACCATCTGTTGAATCAACACCATCAACCTCATCTGAAAATCGTACACCTTCTTCTTCTTCAAAAAAACTAGGTAATCAAAATAAATTTGAGTCATTCATGAGCAACCATGCGTATGATTTGGTGGATGTTGGAGAGCTGAGTAAAGCACTGAACTCAACAGTGGACTGCAAAAAATGTGGTGGTGAAATCACCCTAAGTGTTTGTTTGAGAAACGGTTTGGCATCCACTATAAAGATTGTTTGTCAGAATTGTCAAGTCCTAAATAAACTAAGGAACTCCAAGAAACTGGATTATGAACTCGAAGGTAAATCTGTGAAATTAGATACAATAAATATTAGATTTACTTATGCACTTAGGTGTACTGGTAAAGGATTTGCTGGAGCTAAACTTCTTTGTGCTATGATGAACATTCCTCCCCCACAAAGCAAGCACTTTTTGCACCAAAATGTTATTCGTTCAGCTCTTGAAGTAGTTGGAAAAGATATAATGGTAGCTGTCGTAGAGGAATCCTGTATTTCAAATAGTGGCAACAGGGATTTGGCCATCTCACTAGATGGCAGTTGGCAAAAAAGGGGCCATACTTCTTTGAATGGCGTGGTCTCTGCTGCGAGTACTGACTCAGGCAAAATAGTGGATATTGTGGTACTCTCCAAACTCTGTCGTTGTCCACTAAAATTTCAGAATACACATAATGAAAATTGCATAGCCAATCATAGTGGTACCAGTGGGGCTATGGAAGCAGCTGATGCAGAGCAAATTTTCCTGAGGTCAATGGACAAATACAATGTGAGATATTCTCACTACTTAGGTGATGGAGACTCAAAGGGTTTCTTGAAGGTTGTAGAACAAAACCCTTACGGAGATAGTCTCTTAGTTCAGAAGTTAGAATGTATAGGACATGTACAAAAAAGGATGGGATCTAGACTCAGAAAGCTAAAAACTTCCTACACGTCCAAAAAACTGCAAGATGGAAAGCCGATAGGAGGAAAGGGCAGACTCATGGATGTGGCAATAAACAAAGTTTTATGGCTTAGCCATACGAAGAAACGTTGGCAGCTTGGCTGAGATGAAAAAAGCAGTATGGGCAGAATTTTTTCATCTCGGCTCAAACGACCAGAATCCGGCACACAATTTATGCAGCTTGGACTGGTGTAAGTTCCTCAAGGCCCAGGCAGAAAAAAAATTATATGAGCACTCAAAGCATTTTCATCTACCAAAAGTAGTAATGGAAATTTTGAAACCTGTCTTCAGGGACCTGGCGAATCCAGCCCTGTTAGAAAAATGTGTTCATGGTAAGACACAAAACACAAACGAAAGCTATAATAATGCATTGTGGGTTAGATGCCCAAAAAAAATATTTTTGTAGACAAAAGCACACTAGAATTAGGTGCATATGATGCACTATGCTGCTTCAATGAAGGTAATATTTCCCGCTGCCGAGTACTTGAAAAACTTTTCATTGACCCTGGAAAATTTACAATTGCTGTGCTGATGAAGGAAGATGAACTGAGAATAGTGAAAGCCGAGAAAGACTTACAACAAGCATCGAAATGCGAGAGGCAAAAAATTTCAAGAGCAAGAAAAAGTTTAGAAGAAAAATTTAAGAAGTTAGAAAAAAAAAGAAGGCCCGTCATATGAAGCGGGTTCATTTTAGTTAAAAAAAAGTATAACAAAATAATAAAATCTTATTATTACTTTTCAAAATATTATTGTAAAAATAAAGCTTTTTATTTGTATATAGTAAATAGTGTTATATAATTATTCCTAAGCATTGTTAATAAAAAGTGGGATAATAATAATAGTGAAAATAATAATAACTTCATAATGGGTGGAATGGGGTGGTATATTGAAAGGTGCGTAGTGCGAAGCTAGGCGAAGGCTGAGCGGGACTCATATCTTGGCGATACTGACTGATGGCTCATACCTTGACTACTTTATATAAAAATTTCAGGCACTTATACTCATTGTATAATTGTGGGGGTTGGATTGTTTTGTACAGAAATGATTGTAGATTATAAAAATGGAAAAAAACGAAAAACGTATTTTTTTTCATTTTTCTCGGTAGTGACCCCTTAAGGAAAATGTAGTTGTACCTGCAGCCTTATGGCTGTGTATTAGCGACACGTAATTTCTACATTTCACACAGAGATGAAGGGGATAGTAAAATACCCCCTTGTTCGAGGAGTTGTAATGGTAAACTCGGAAAGGTCGCCATTTAGAGTTAATTAATTAATTGATTTAACCTTGAATTAGGTTTTAGATACTTACGAAGATGGAGCCTGGTAAATTTCTACAAAACGCTGCGAAATTTTATTAAGCGTCATTTTTGTAACGAGTGTGTTAAAAAGTTGAAACGGATGCAAGGCCCAATCGTTTGTTCGTAGCTATTGTAAGTTACGTCTTACACGTTTGGTTTAAGGAGTTACATCTATCTAACAGGAAGGAAAAATAGGCTCTTTTTGGGAATTCTTTTACACTCTATTATACAAACAACAAAAAATCTGTTTTGAGGTTTTAATATATGCATATTAAAATGTACAAAATATGTTTTTTATCTTATGATATTGGACAAAATGGCGGCACCTAACACGCAGAGCAGAGGCATTTGTTTTTGGAGGTGTCCCGCGGCCGGCAGTAGTACAATTTTAATTCTCCATCTAGAGCAAACAAACAAATTTTTTTATTACTTACATTAGTTGTGCTAATTAAGTACACACGATTGTTGAAAAATATAATTTTTTCGAAAAATAGAAACAAGAAAAAATCATCATTGCCCCCCTCGTCATGTCAGTCACAAGCCTTACACCAACAACATTCACACCACACTTAGTACAATTAGAATTCAACACAAACATACACAAAAACATTCAGAAGTCAGTGATTTTGAAAACATGTAACAGTATCAGGTCATTCCTTAATACACAATGGTAACAGTGTTTGTGCTGACTTGGCTTAGGTCCGCCAGCCAAACATGGAACCACATTGACCAATTGTAAGAAGGAAGAACAGAAATAAAATAATAATAATAACACATACAAAATACAACAGAGTGTGCATTGGTTCATCTTGACAGATAAATTAAATAAAATGAGAAGAAAGTAAAGTAAAAATGAACAACAGTACAGTGTACACGTGCTCAAAAATATATACATAAATGCATACAAAGTAATGTACAAAAGTCAAAGTTAAATTAAACAAACACACGTAAACAATTCAATCAGACAAGTGCAGATGTTCCGGGCTTGTCAAATACCAACTTAAAAACAAATAACCGGTCAAGTGCAAGTTAAAATAAAAAATCTTGTTACGGTGGTATAAAATGATCAGTGACTTCACAAAACACACCCCAAATGAGTTTTCAATAGAGTTTGTTTCCAATCTTCACAGAAAATTGATGACCTTGAAATTTTTGTTTTTTTTATATACCAGATAAATTAAATTATTAAAGGTAATGCACTCGTGATAATTTTCGTTCAATCTACACCCCCTGGAGAATATTCCAGAATTTTTTCAAAATTTTATGATCAGTACTTTTCGAGATAAGGTGTGGGGACAGCGATTTTTTTCGCAATTTTTTAAAAATAATACAAAGAAAAGTGTGCGTAAGTATTATATTATATATACTAGCCGGGCCCGCGGCTCCGCTCGCGTGGACTTGATTCACTACTATCGTCACTGCTTATTCCTTATGTTACCCAACGTAATAAAATATCTCCCATTATTTCTCCTTATCTCCCAATATTTCTCCTTATTTCCCATTATCTCTACATAATTTCCATTATCTAGGCTTATCTCTGCTCATCTCCCATTATTTCTCCTTATCTCCCATTATTTCTCCTTAACTCCCATTATCTCACCTTATTTCCCATTATCTAGGCTTATCTCGACTTATCTCCCATTATTTCTCCTTATCTCCCATTATTTCTCCTTATCTCCCATTATCTCACCATAACTCCCATTATTTAGACTTATCTCTGCTTATCTCCCATTATCTCACCTTATCTCCCATTATTTATACTTATCTCCCATTATCTCACCTTATCTCCCATTATCGAGGCTTATCTCGACTTATCTCCCATTATTTCTCCTTATCTCCAATTATCTCACCTTATCTCCCATTATCTAGGCTTATATCGAATTATATAGAACATATGTATAAATTTATAAAAACACCTAAATTGGATAAGTGGTTCTCGAATGATAAGCGCACTAACGGACAGACAGAGAGACGTTGCATTTTATATATATTGTATTCTTTGCTACATGATATTGTTCCATATTTAATGCTTTAGGGAGTGTATTGCAAGAGAACGCGCTAGCGGCAAACTTTTCTCCGATTTAATTCACTATTATCGTCACTGCTTATTCCTTATGTCACCTAATAAAATGTAGCCTATAACCTGGCCAGAGAACATACGTATGGTTAAAAAAAAGCACGTAAATCGGATAAGTTGTTCTGCAGTGATAAGCACACTAACGGACGGACAGATAGACAGACAGACGGACAGAGAGACATTGCATTTTATATATATTATAGATATTCTCTGCTACATAATATTGTTCCATATTTAATGGTTTGGACTGTGTATTGCAAGAGAACGCGCTAGCGGCAAACTTTGTCCGACTTCATTTACTATTATTGTCACTGCTCATTCCTTATGCTACCTATCGTAATAAAATATAGCCTATAACCTGGCCGGAGAAGATATGTATGTTTAAAAAAAAAAAGTACGAAAATCGGATAAGTGATTCTCCAGTGATAAGCGCACTAACGGACAGACAGACAGACAGAATACGTTGCATTTTATATATATTATAGACGTAATAAAATATATACCTATAACCTGGTCAGAGAACATATGTATGAATTTAAAAAATCACGTAAATCGGATAAGTGGTTCTCGAGGGATAAGCGCATTAACGGACAGACAGACTGACAGACAGACAAACATTGCATTTTATATATATTATAGATATAGATTATTTTTATTATTATATAACCTGGCCAAAGAATATATGCATGAATTTAAAAAAAGACAGGTAAATCTGATAAGTGGTTCCTGCGTGATAAACGCACTAATGGACAGACAGACAGACAGAGAGACATTGCATTTTATATATATTATAGATTATACATATACAGATACATACTATTGTTCCATATTTAATGGTTTAGGCTGTGTATTGCAAAGGCACGCGCTAACGGCAAACTTATTTGCGACATCATTCACTATTTTACGTCACTGCTCATTCTTTATGCTACCTATCGTAATAAAATATAGCCTATAACCTGGCCAGAGAACATATGTATGTTTTAAAAAAAAAAGTACGTAAATCGGATAAGTGGTTTTTCAGTGATAGGCGCACTAACGGACAGACAGACAGACAGACAGACAGACAGACAGAGAGACGTTGCATTTTATATATATTATAGATGTAATAAAATATATATCTAAAACCTGGTCAGAGAACATATGTACGAATTTAAACAATCACGTAAATCGGATAAGTGGTTCTCGAGGGATAAACGCACTAACCGACAGACAGACAGACAGACAGAGAGAGGTTGCAATTTGTTTATATTATAGGTATAGATTATTGTTATTATTATATAACCTGGCCAAAGAATATATGTATGAATTTAAAAAAAGACGTAAATCGGATAAGTGGTTCTCGCGTGATAAACGCACCAGTGGACAGACAGACAGACAGAGAGACATTGCATTTTATATATATTATAGATTCTAGATATTCTCTACTACATAATATTGTTCCATATTTAATGGTTTAGACTGTGTATTGCAAGGGAACGCCCTAGCGATAAACTTTTTTCCGACTTCATTCACAATTATCGTCACTACTCATTCCTTATGCTACCTATCGTAATAAAATATAGCCTATAACCTGGCCAGAGAACATATGTATGTTTTAAAAAAAAAAGTACGTAAATCAGATAAGTGGTTCTCCAGTGATAAGGTCACTAACGGACAGACAGACAGACAGACAGACAGACAGAGAGACGTTGCATTTTATATATATTATAGATATATATATATATATATATATATATATATATATATATATATATATATATATATATATATATATATATATATATATATATATATATATATGTTTTACTCCTGTTTCCACAAGCTTTCATTTGACACCACACTCGATGACCTACTAAAAAAATTTTTTTTTCACTACCGATTTCACCCCCCCAAAACTAACCCCCTAAGTCAAAATTTGACTCTCAAAACTACACGGCTTTGATGAGGCCATCAATTCCTATATTATTACCAAATTTCAACTTTCTATGACAAATAGTTTCGGAGAAAATCCGGTGTGACAGACAGACGGACAGACAGACAGACACCGAAGTCATCTTATAAGTGTTCCGTAGAGAACACTAAAAAAAGGATAAATAGATATGTAAATAAAAATTTGACAACCCCCCCTCTCCTACATCAGCTCTTGTAAAAATCACAATCTTGTTCTACGCATAGCTCGCAATTCCGCAGGCAATCAATTGTAGAGACTGATGCAACTGTAGAAGGAAGAGTTTTTAAAGAAAGTTGATTTGTGAGTGGGTATAACCAGTAAACTGTTACCCCTTGTGTTAAATGTATTTGTTGATCCCAGCACCTCAAAAAAGTGTTTATTTTTGTTTACATAAGTTAAACAGCGCAATATGACAGACATGGAAAGGTTAGGATTAGGTTATTTATGTATATATTTCTACAGCTTTGACTAAAGTCTAGACTAAAAATTAGACGAATTATTTTCTTCTGGCTAACAAAAACACGATTACATTTTTTACCAGCAAGACCCCAGGATACAACACTGTTACACAGATGGCTGAAAGCCAAAGCATCATACACAGCCATAGGTTCCTCACTACTGAGGGTACTTTTTTATATTTACTTTGTTTTTTACTAGAACTTTTTAATCCACGGTCGTAAGCTGTAATATTTTTTTTTTATCTAAGGAGTAGGCTGAAAAGTTTTTGGTCTTACACATAGATGTCGCCCTTTTCAAAAAATCTATATGATTTTTAGGAATTACCAACCTTCAAACGATACCCGTCAAAATTTCATGACATTTCGACGATTAGTTTACAAGTTACAGTGGTTTTAGTGACGCTACTTTTGATATTTTAAAAACAATGGAAGAAATCTAATTTCGTATGTTGATTAAACACTGTTTTTCATGGAAAAAAATACCGTTCAAGCAAAGCAATGGTTTGATAAGTGTCATGGGAATTCTGCCCTTGGATAATCACTCATTATTTACTGATATGCTGAATTCAAACGCGTTCGTAGAGATAAAAATGAACGCTGAATGCTCTGGATAACCAAATGAGGTAGTTACACCGGAAAACATAAGAAAAATCGACAAAATTGTTTTAGATGACCGTAAAGTGAAATTGCGTGAGATAGCTGACACCCTAAAGACATGAAAAGAACGTGTTGGTCATATTTTGCATGAACATTTGGGCATAAGAAAGCGCTGTTCGAAATGGGTACCGCGTTTGCTTACAGTGGACTAGGGCTCAGAATTATTAATCCACAACAACGTGTCGATGATTCTGAGCGCTGTTTGGACCGGTTTAAGCTCAATAAAAAGGATTTTTTCATGCGATATGTGACAACGGATGAAACATGAAACCACCACTACACACCGGAATCTAATCGGCAGTCACCTGAGTAGACAGCAGCTGATGAAAGCCACCCGAAGCGACCAAAGACACAATAGTCGGCTGGGAAGGTTTTGGCCTCTGTATTTTGGGATGCGCATGGAATAATTTTCATCGACAATGTTGAGAGGGGAAAAAACGAATATTATATAAAGTTATTGGTGCGTTTGAAGGCAGAAATCGCAAAGAAACGGCCCCAAATGAACAAGAAAAAAGTTCTCTTATCAAGACAATGCACCGTGTCACACATCCGTGGTTACGATGGCAAAATTGCATGAATTAAAGTTCGAATTACTTCCTCATCTACCGTATTCTCCAGATTTGGCCCCAAGCCACTATTATTTATTTGCATACCTCAAACAAATGCTCGCGGGAGATTTGGCTCCAATGAAGAAGTTATCGTCGAAACTGAGGTTTATTTTAAAGGCAAAGACAAATTCTTCTACAAGAAAGGTATAGAAACGTCAGAAAAGCGTTGGACTAATTGTATCGCTCTTGAAGGAGACTATATTGATGAATAAAGTCGAATTTTTTTTTTTTTTTTAAATGTGTTTTAAGTAGCTAGACCAAAAACTTTTCAGCTTTATAACTTACTTACACTTCAAATAGACAAATAAAATCATCACCTTATGATGTGTAATCTTTGCGGACAACACATAGCCAACCTATGTAATTACAAGACGACAGAGAATGAGGTAATCTCGAATTTACAGTATCAGTTGAAACAAACTTTGAACGAAATTCCAATGTTACGAGGTTAAGTTGTGACCTTGCAGAAATAAACAAATAAGCAAAACATCTAATAGTAAGTAAGTTATAGTCCAGTCAATTCTGATTATGAAGAGAATTTGGTAGCAGCCGAAATAGTTTGGTTGCTTCCAAAAATAAAATAAGAAAAACCACCTAATTGCCAGAAAAATCAATAGATCAAGGGATAATTAGGCCAAACCGGTTAGGAAACCTAACACTCCTCTAACTGTGGTAAGCAATCTAAAAAATTATACAGACCTTAAAAATATGCTCCAGAAAATTTTTTGTTCAACGCAACGTTATTTATCTTCAAAAATCAAGGAAGGAATAATGTTGAGATACCAACAGAGTATAGAGATCTCACAAAGCATTTAAACAAGAAAGGTATATATAGCAGGATGGGTCAATGAGAGTACTTGTCAGAGGATTGCATTTTTCCAATGAGATATGAAAGAAACTGAAGAAGAAAAAATGCGATACCAATCGCGTTGAAAACAAAGTAAGGAAAATGAAAAGGATTATATTAAACTACCTTCTTTTCTTTTAACTTTCGTTACAGTACAGTTTTTTAGTGGCATTGGCACTCAGTTTGGTGGGCTTTAATATTTTGACATGAACATGTTGCATGAATAGCAAAGAGAACTTCTCGAAAGCTGGAAATATTATTTCGAACTAGAAAACCTTACACTCCACAACAACTGTTAATTCTTTGCAAAGCTATTACTCCCATATTTTGAACTTTGCTCCCAAACATACACAGCATTTGTTGGATTCTCTTCAGAGGGTTCGCCTGATTGTAGATCGAGAACTCACCAGCAACCTTGATTCCTTGTAGCATCGAAAAACGGTTGGCTACTTGAGTCTATTTTAGAAGTATTTTTATGGAAAGTGTTCGATTGATGTAGCCTAGTAGCCTAGCTTAATTCTTTTCAGAGCGGTGCGTGCTAAGAAAACACGTTGAGCTAATACTTTACATCCAGATGAGATTTAGCTTGTCACTACTAGTACTTTCCCTTTTCATACAGTATTTTATATGAAGAACCTCATCCCTTTGAAATTATTTGCCCAAGATTTGCCCATATTTTCGGTCTTCCAGATTCTTGCTCTTTGATTTGAATTTGTATATGGCGGTTGGATCGATTGAGGATTCTGTGGGATTGCAGGGTGATTTGGATAGACTTAGTGACTGGTGTCAGCTAAACGGTATGGTTTTAAATACTTCTAAATGCTTCTCTATGTCTTTCTCGAGATCGCGCAATCCATTGTTTTTTGATTACAGCATAAATGAGACTTCCCTCGTGACCGTGGTTAATGTTAGGGATCTGGGGGTTAAGTTTGATTCGGCACTGAGTTTTATTCCTCATATAACCGAGGTAACGTTTAGGTCTCTGAGGATGCTTGGGTCCATTAGGCGTTGCTCATCAGAATTTTCATCCGTTACCTCTATAAAAATGCTATACCGCTTGTTGGTTAGACCTCTCTTGAAATATTGCTCATGTGTGTGGAACCCACCTTTTGCTTGCTATGCTAGGAGCTTGGAGCTTGTTCAGAGTAAATTTCTACGTCACATTAATTTTAAATTCTTTAACAATGATTCTTTTAGTTATTCAAAACTGACATCTATATTAAACTTGAATACCCTGTCTAACCGGAGAGTTCAGCGCGATCTTGTAATGTTCTGTAAAATTTTAAATTCCATTGTAAATTGTCCAGAACTTTTATCTCAGATTAATTTGTATGCACCCCAGGGGTGCTCAAACTTGAACTGCTGGCGATCTACCTCAATATTGTTAGACTACGATCGATCGACTCTGAGAGGCTGCAAGTAAGTGTGATGCAGGATTGTCGTCTAGGTAGGGTGTATCGTGGCATAGATATTAGTTTTCCGCACAATATGCATTTTTTTAGTCAAGGTAAGTGTAGGTCTGCTCTAAAATGTCAATGAAAAAACTCATAATTATTCAAAATTGCGAGTTTATTGATTCTTACAAAGCAAATGAGTTCTAGTATCTAAACTTAACTAAAGAGTGACTTTGGATGTTGAAGCGTGGCACTGCATGTCCTCAGCATACTTTTCATAAGATGGTACGTAATTACCGAGTGCTAATCGCAAGCATGATGACATATGTTCGTCAGTTAGTCGATTGCGATATTTTGACTTAATTATCTTCATTTCAGAAAATGCAGACTCGCACAAGTAAGTTGACCCAAACATTGCCGTCAGTTGAAGGGCGATTTGCCTTAGATTCGGATATTTATCTTCAGATATAAAACACCAGAATTTTGTATCAGATGCTGTGGCTTTGAGATGTATATCTGATATATCTGCACTAACTCATTTTCAACAGAACATGAGTCCATGTTAAACTGACTTGCTATTTCAGTAGCTAATTCCTCAATGTTTTTACACGAAAAAGGATAACTCATAAATGATGCGATATTTGCCAATTTACTGAAATCATAAAAACGTATTTCGAATTGGCCCAAAATGTTTGATAATTCTGCCTCATAAATATCATAATTCAACTGAGGAATCCTTGCTTTCAAAGACGGAAAATTTTTCAGATCCTTTCTTTTCAGTTGATCTATCATAAGTTGCAATTTACTTTTGAATGCGTTTATTGAGCGCTAATCATCTCAATAATAGTTTTTCCTTTACCTTGAAGCTCCAAATTAATGGTGTTTAAATGCATTGTGATGTCTGTCAAAAATGCCAAATTAGTCAGCCATCTTCCGTTTTTCAGCATCTCTTTCGTCCAGAAAAGCTGTTATTTCGGGCAATAATTCTTGAAACCTCTCTAGGAATTTTCCGCGACTCAACCACCTGACGTCCGTGTGAAGAACTAAATCAGTGTGTTCAGCTGACTCACTATCTTCCAACTACAATTTAAAGAGCCGTCGTTGCAAGCTACGTGCACGGATAGAATTCACAATTTTTATTGCAATGCCCATAATCTCCTCCATATTTAGAACTTTTCAACACAAAACTTGTTGATGTATAATGCAATGGAAGGAGAAAATGAAGGGAAATCATCATTAGCTTGACACAATGCCACAAAACCGTTTTCGTTTCCAGTCATTGCTGGTGCTCCATCGGTTGTAATGCACACTAGTTTATATATTGGTAGCTTGTAGTTTGTTACAAAACTGAAGAAAACTTCATATATATCTTCGCCACGGGTCTTTCCTTTCAGAGGAACCATTGTCAAAAACTCTTCCTTAGCCGACATGTCATTGAATGCCATTCGAATAAAAATACACATCTGGGCAGTGTCTGTCATATCGGTGGATTCGTCGAACTGTAAAGAAAAGTATGTACATTCCATGATATCATGTTTTAGTTTATCTGCCATGTCCTGATTCATGACTTCAACACGCCTTGTGACAGTCGGACGAGATAACTGAAGTTCTCTAATAGCAGACATAATCTCTGTTTTATTTTAAAAATCTCCAAATAAAGTCTCACCCGCTTCAATAAATGCTTCCTTCACAACCAATCCATCATCAAATGGTTTCTTGTGTTTCGCCAATATATGAGATATTTTAAATGACGCGATCGTTGCAGCTTTTGATTGTTTGGCTGGTCTTGTGAACATGGTATGTTCTTTTTTCAAACAAGTTATCAAATCACGTACTTTTCGTTTTCTTAATTCACTCTGTGACGGAAAATCCTTTTCATAGTGTTTATGAACCGTTTTATGATGCCTCTCTAAGTTCCCACGCTTAGGTATTGCAACTGACGCACGGCAAATGAGACAAATGCACTTATCCTTTACCATACAAAAGAAAAATTCTTCCTCCCAATCGTTATTAAAATGATAAGTTTTACTTTTCTTCGCCGCACTCATTTTGGACTATTTATTAATAAACTTTGTATCGATGTATCGCCTTCAAGTTACAACTCAGACTGACTCCTATTCCTGCGGGTGCAACATTTATATCGGTGCCAACGAAGTTTCGAATGTTCCCGTCAAACACGCTGCCCGAAGTGTTTCTAGAAAAATCGGCGGGAATCAAAAACGCGGCTTTTCTTTGACAAGTACCGCGCGTTCCTTTTATAAAGCCGCCTTTTACCGCTAGCAGGGGGTTATTACGATAAAAGAAAGTGATGAGGGGGTTATTCTGGCCTAATTGTGGATCGAATAAATTTTAGTAGTTTATTCATTACATTTTGTTTTAGTTACCTAAAACAAAATCTGTGAATAGTTCTATATCGGAATTTTTTTCTCGAGATCGACTCAAAAAGCACTCGCGATCGACCGTTTGAGCACCCCTGCTCTAGACATACTAGATCTACGTTATCCTTCTTCAAACCTTATCATAAGACAACCTATGGAGCTAACAGCTTCATGACAAGATCTATGGGCATTGTAAATAACTGCCCATCACTGGAGTTGTTCTCCAGTCCTTGTGCCTTTTTAAGAAGCAGATCGGGGTTCTTTTCTGAATTTCTTAGTTTTAGCCTTTAGTTTTAGGTAGTTTTAAGTAGTTTAAGTGTTATTTATAGATGTAAAATTTTGAATTTTGTCTTTATGAGTTAATGGGCCTGTCCCGTAAATAAATAAATACTAAATAAAATAAATAAATAAATAAATAAGATTGTGTTTCTCACCGAGTATAATTTACAGCGATTCAAGAGCAACGTGAATCGCTTTTTCCGCACTAGCGTCGCTCCTGTAGTGCATTTAATGAAGAAAATTATAATTATAAAAAAAATATATTAGTAAGATTTACAATTGTTTTCTTTTTTAGTCCAAAGTTTGGTTTGATCCGCATAGACTTTGATAGTCCAAACAAAACAAGAACTTGGAAGCAATCAGCTTATTGGTACCAGAATCTTACTAGAACAAGAATTTTGGATGACTAACTTTTTTAAATTTATTTATTTTTAATAAATAATAAGATATTGTTGGCACGTTTTATTACTACCAAGCTGCCAATCATTTCAGTTTAAAATAAGCTTCATCCCAACACTGGCACAGAGTGTTCTTTCAGTGCTTTTTGATGTCTCATAGGGTATAACAGATAAAGAGAATCGGGAAAGTAATGTACCCAGTACTTCCCTAGTCCTTTACGTTTAGTAAATACAGTAGAACCCCGATTAACCGAGTCGCGATTATCCAAGCTCCGGATTAACCGAGCCAATCTAAGAACCTGATTATCCGAGGTAGGCGCGTCTATGCTGGTATTAACCGAGCTTCTAAAATATGTATGTACATATTTCCATTTAAAATCGTCGGAGCGTTGGGGGAATACCCCTGGCCCGTGGAAGGGGTTCCCCTATTTATGTTTTTGGACTCTTTCACCACGTAAATTTGCGTGAATGCAGTGCGTTATAACGTTTACTACGGAGAAGTACGAGTATATTCGCATAATTTATTTGGTTGGAGTTCTGGTAATTAAGTGTAATTAATACGAACTGCTTTGTTTGAATTTTTGTTTGTCGTATTATAATGGAGCAAAACAAGCGTAAAAGAATCGTCGTTCCTATTGAAGAAAAATTAAAAGCCATCAGAAGAATTGAAGCAGGAGAGACAATTAAAGTTGTTGCACGAGATTATGGAGTAGGTGAGGTAACAGTTGGAGATTGGAAAAGAAACCGCACAAAAATAGAAGAGTGGTGTATAAATCAAGCCTTCTCGTCCTCAGGAAGAAAAAAATCAATGAAAACCGGCGACTATGAAAAGGTCAACGAAGCTTTATTCATGTGGTTTTACCAACAGAGATCAAAAGGTGTGCCTCTGTCAGGTCCAATTTTACAACAGAAAGCAATAATGATTAGTAGGTAATTCATAGAGATAGATCAGTTTACCGCCAGTTCTGAATGGCTTGACCGCTGGAAAAAACGGTACGGTGCACGACAACTGACTATGTGGTAAAAAACTTTCTGCTGATGTGTCATCAACTGAGAAGTTTAAGCAGAACTGTAAAAAGCAAATCGAAGATTGTGGATACACATGTGATCAACTTTACAACTGTGACGAAACTGGTCTGAATTATAAAATGCTTCCATCAAAAACATTGGCATCTCGACAGGAAAAATCAGCTCCTGGGCACAAACGAAGTAAGGAAAGATTAACTATAATGGTATGTTCCAATGCATCTGGCAAGCACAAAATCCCACTGATGGTGATTGGCAACTCTGCTCGTCCAAGAGCTTTAAAATACATCTCACTCAAAGTCCTACCAGTCTATTATAAAAGTCAGAAGAGCGTATGGATGAATGCGACCTTATTTACTAACTGGTTTGAAGAAGAGTTCGTGCCATCTGTGACTAAATTTTTGAACAGGAACCGTCTTCCTATTAAAGCAATTTTGTTAATGGATAATACCACCCTGGAGAAGGACTTCATGTGGGCGAAATTGTTGTAAAAATTTTTCCTCCAAATGTAACCAGCATAATGCAACCAATGGATCAATGCATCCTCGAAAACATTAAAAAAATTATAGGCGTTTATATATTGAACATCTGTTAGAATACAGAGAAAAGGAGGATATTATCAATGGGATGAGAAAGATTAAACTGAAAAATGTTATTTACTGGGTAAGTCAAGCTGGGGATTCTGTGCGTACTACCACTATTCAAAAATCTTGGTCAAAAGTTATTGATTTTGAGGACTATAATGACAATGAAGATGATACTCCATTAAATGAATTAGCTTTGAAATTGAGAAGCCATGAAGAAATTTCCTGTTCAAATTTTGACAGCGAGATAGAAGAAAAAGAAAAAAGTTTATTTGAATTAATGCAAAAATTGCGAAAATGGGACAAGAGAAGATGTTGTTGAATGGATTACAGCAGATGATTTAGAAGAAGAAATGAGTACTGAAGAAATAACGAAAGCCTTTCAGGAAACCGAAAAAATCAGATGACGATGATGAAGCGGTGGTGGATGAACAGTCTCCCACTAAGATCTCTCATCAAGAAGGTTTTGCTTCTTTGCAAAAAGCTTTGAGGTATATCGAACAACAACCAGAGGCAACCCCAGCGGATTTGCTTCTTCTTAATAGATGGGGAAACATTGCAGCGAGAAAAAGAAGATGCAATATGAAACAGAAGCGCATAGATACCTATTTTACTGTTTTATGATGTATGTACCTATTTATATATTAAAAACGTTAATACATCGCTTTAAAGTATTGGTGTTTATTTTTTGAATGAATAAAAAACAAATCCGGATTATCCGAGTTTTCAGTTATCCGAGGAGGGCGCCCCCCACGTTACCTCGGATAGCCGGGGCTCTACTGTATTTACCTTCTGGCAAATATACGGCTTAAACTTTATTTAAAAAAAAAAATATTTTTGGAGACTTTGAACTTTTTTTAAATGTCTCATCTAATTCACTATTTTTCGATTCCATATTCAAGAAAATTGCCGCTGTAGCGTGCGGCCTACCAAAAAATTTGAGATCTACCCTGCTATAACATTACTATACAATAATAATTGATATGACGAACAATTTGTTGTTGATAATGATTTTATTACGAATATATTTACAACTAATATATGTATAAACAGAGTCGATATCCTTCAAAAAGCTGACAGATTGGTCGTCTTATTCTTCCTTAATATCTGCCAGGATAAATGGTCCAGATGTGATTTTCTTTAAGAAGTAAATTTTGGCATCTAGCCACGATCGTTCAATATTTTGTGTATGAGGTCCTGTTAGCGGATCAACATAGTTTTGATGGTGATTAACGGTCTGATGGTCGAAACCTTGTTTGCCAAGATTCCTATACGCTGGCCACTCGTTTGAATGAATAACCGATTGAAATTAAACCTCCCTTTCTATAACTGGCATTAATGTGTTTTCATCTCTCCTTTTCACAATAAAATAGCGTACTTCTTGTTTTTTTTTTTTTCAAACCAAAAACCCAGGGTCCATCTATTCGTCTACCATGATTTCGATTGTTTTGCACCGGTGCACAGTGTGTCCACTAGTACAAGTTAGCTGGACAAAATTATTTTTTCACTTATTTCAATTGTTTATGTATATTCTAGGCATATTAAGTTATTTTAAGAAAAAATTCATCGCGTTGGTTTTTTTTTATGGGCGTGGCTAATTTTTTCCCCTAAATTAGTCAGCTACGCAGACATATTTAATGATAACTCGGGAATAACTTGTCAGATTTTTATAAATAAAAACATTAAAAAATGCGTAACAAAATTTTATTAAAGTTGATTGAATATTATTTTATTCTATCTTTTATCGTTTTGGAGTTATTTAGAAATTAATGGAGAGAAAAAATTTTTTTTCGTGTAAAATTCATTATTTTTTTTCGGTAAAAAAGCGCAATAATAAAAGAAAAACAAAATATTATACATTTTTCTGACAGCTGCGTATCTGGAAAATAAAATAAGGTATTAATCATGAAAATCGGTTAATAAATGTGGGTTTTATTCACAATTTACCGCAGGTACTCAATATCGATAAAATTTGTGTAATACAGCCACCCTTGCATATCGAGGTAGAATTGCATCAGCTTAGCAGGTAGATAACGGAATTAAAGAGCAAGGGTATTTTGTATGGTTATTAGAATTAAAAATTGTAATACAGTGTCTTTCATTTAGCTGCATTTCGCTTACCTGTATTTTTTGTCCAGCTGCACAAAACATTGTATAACTAAAACAAAATATTCTGCGTATGTGCACGAATTTTTCTACAAACTTGAATGTGCAACTAAATGAAAGACACTGTATTATTATTTTTAATAATAACCAGATGAAAAATCATTTATTGCATTTGTCAATTAAAAATAAAACAATTAATCCATATTAATTAGTTTTATTGACACAAAAAGGATAAACTCAAATAATACCTGCCTTTCAGGTAGGTAACTTGTGCATTATACATACATAAGTAGTTGGTATTTTAAAATGTTTTTGATTTTTTTTAAGGTACATATTTCTTGCTGTTCGGTTCAAAAAAAAATTGTTTTTGAAAATTCCAGTAAAAAATTGTTTTTGTTTAATTTTAAAATAAATGTTATAAATGCTCTGTAATAAATTTAGCATAATGACACTGACTGTAATTATATGTAAAATAAAAATACTCATTTATTGATAAAGAAAAATTTACAAGTCAAGGTTTACATGCTTAGTACAAGCACTACATAACTAAAAATAGTAGCTGAACCTAATAATCATCATCAGAGTCTTCTGATGAGTCATTTACTGTATAATCGTCATCATTTTGTGGCATTATGCGACAATATGATGACGATTCCAATCTTGACTCTTCTATGCTAGGACTTACAATTAACTTTAATACATCTGTACATATTTTTTCCGGCTTTTTTCTGGGAATCTCTCGAAGGCTATTGATCAAAGGATCAGATGTTATAATTAACATGCACAGTAAGTCTCTATTCGTGGCAACACGCGAGCACTCGCGGGTGTTGTACTCCCTAAATCTGCGGCAATCTTTGTTCCGTGCTTCTTGAGCCTCTTCGGAAAGCTGCCCAGTTGGAAGCAATGCCGCCTGTGATCTGAGCACTCATCTCAGCATTCTTAAAAAAGCGACGGGCTGTATTTCCATCATTTGAAGTTCGTGTTTTACAGAGATTTGAGAATCACCAAAGTTGATAAGTGTTGGAATAAGAGCATTAACTTCTTCCCACAATCTATTTGTCTCCACTAACGTGAAGTCGTTCGTTTCTTTGGCAAATATAAATTTGATTGGGCGACAATACAAAGTTGATGAAGGCCGAGGATTTTGCCAAATAATTTTGGACCCATCATATAACTTAAGGGGAACTAAAGAAAATGCGAAAAGAAAACTCGTCCGTATATTCAGTGTTCTCAAATCTCTGTTTGTATGTGCTGTGCCCAGAACTTCCATCACATCCCCATTTACTAACAAGTGTAAACGATGAACTTGTTGGGAGCACACTGCTGATAACTTCATTCTGTGCTAATACTAGACGTTCCACTGTTTTATTTTAATAAGGCTTGCAAATTTATTTCAGCACGAGTTTCTGTTATAGTAATGTGCTCCTCTGCAGGGTAACAGGCCTGTTTGGACTTTTTTAAAAAACTAAAATATGACGGAAACACATTATGCCCCCGCCTTCATGGACCACTTCCTAGTTTGCTTGTAAGAATGCGTTGTTGACTTAGAATCTATATAGTAAGCTAAGACTTCGTCACTACTTAATTGCCTAGGATTAAGGGAACTGGTATTTTTAGACTTAATAATATTATCTGGGCTCTCATTAATGTCTCTAATCACATTGGCAATTTTCCTTTGCCCTGCTAAACATACAGCAATTTCGGCAGAAGTGACCAATTCACTGACACTTCGGGATTCTACGAGATCCACGACGCGACGTTTCTTCGTCTTAAACGACGATTCCTCGAAATCTTTGCCAGGTCTTCCTGCAGGAGTCACATTCTCACTTAATCTTGAAGGTTGTGGCGCAAAAGAACTCGCAGTAAACTGCTTCATCCAACCAATTCTTATTTTTAATTAAAAAACGCTCCTTCGACTTTCCTGAAGCCAACCATTTGGCACCAAACTTATTAGACAAGTTGCATATCTTCAACTTTATTTCTTTTTGGCTGCTTTCAGTAATGTCACCAAAGTGAAATTTTGAAGAAAGAAAGTCATATACACGCGAGTTTTTTTCATTCTTCGTGTGTTTCAACCACTCCTCAAAAAAGGCTACCCTTGAAATAGAGTAAACGTGTTCTGGAAAAAAAGAAAAAAAAAAAAAACATGTTGTACTGAAGTGTGCTAAACAATATGTGTATTTTTACGAAGAATAAAGTTATTTCTGTGTAATATCTAAACACTAGCCCGGATAGAGGTGAATGTCTGTATATTCTGAACTTTCAAAGTTTTATTTTTTTTAAAAACACGCTAAAATATATAGGCTATTTAAAAAAAATACTAAAAATTCAAATTGATAGATTCTGATTAAAAGAATACATTAAAAAATAGTACTTACCCTCAGTATTAATATTCATCACAAAAACTTTCACAATATTACAATATGTCACTATAAGATGTGCACGAAAGTGTCGCTAAATTGCAACTGATTGATTGAAAGAGCTGCATTAAACTCATTACCTGACTTCTGACGCTTATGACTCGCCACTTGCAAATTTGATAAACAACCTTTTCTCGGAATTCGGGGTTTGGTGGTGTTGTTTACGTTTTGCAAATAAGATTTCCTGGAAATCATAACATGAATTTTGTCCACCTAGCATGTTCTACGCGACACACTGTGCGGTGCATCGCTATCTTCAGATTTAGGTTATTGAACACCTTGTAAGAGCCTGCCCCTGTTATATTTTCGGCGACCCGCGAATCGCGCTTCATCAATTTGTATAGGATCGTCGTTGCTGTCGATTAATTGTCCTATGCGATTGACTGACATAAGTGAGGAGCACACTTTGCGGCACATGTTATACCAATTACTTATGGTATGTGACGACTTTCCAGTCAGTTTTTCACATGTTGTACTTGGAATGTCATGCACGAACATAAACACACAAAAATATGACATAAGCTTAAACTACAATGTAACTTGCCGTCAAAACAGAAGGCAAATCATGCACGGGACGGCAATGTTATCAACATGTTGCGTTCCCTCTGTTTAAACGCGCTAGGTTTTAATTGTATTAAGTCTGCAGGCAACTTGTAATACATTGATATCTGTAAGCTAAATGATCTTTCAAATAAAGCTGTCCTATAATAAGGAGGAGTGATGGTAAATTTATGCCTCAAATCTAAAGCATGAGCATCATATCTAAATTTAATTTTCTGATACAAATAATTGAGAATTTTTTTGAAAATTATCTTATTAAATAGAACCAAATTATGTAAATGCCTTCTTTCGCTCATAATTAGCCACCCAATCTCTTTCATTCCAGCACTCAGTCCCCTCTCATACTTTCTTATGCTACCAATTAGACGCACACAACAGTTCTGTATACGCTGTATAAGTCTGACATCTCGCTCCACAAGACAGGGTCCATACACAGTGTCGCAGAAAGCAAAGTGCGACAGCACCAATGATTCGCACAAGGATGTTTTCAGAGCGGCATTCAAAAGGTGTCGTTGGTTAAAAATAAGTTTTAGATTTGCAAATGCTTTCCTGATACAGCCGCTAATATGTTCTGAGAATCTCAATTTAACGTCCAGCAATAATCGGAAGTTCCTGGCAACACTGGAAACCTGTACTGTGTCATTATTTATACTGACATGTATCAGATCCTAATATTGATCTCTACATTGCTCTCGGCCAAATAAAAGTAACTGACTTTTTTTAGGATTTAATTCAAGATAATGGTTTAGTGAAACTTTCCGAAGATGCTCGAGCTCATTCGAAAGTTTATCATTCGCCTCCAGAATTTGTTCGGGTCGAAATGACATATAAATATGCGTGTCATCTGCATATAGGTGCGTTGAGACGTTTTTCAGGTTGACAGTAAGTCGAGAAATGTACAATGTGAAAAGTAGAGGCCCAAGAATTGACCCCTGAGGCACACCGCATTTAGCGACTACTTGACTGGATTCTTTACGATTAAGTTTTACACACTGTGTTCTGTTCTCGAGATAGCTCTTAATAAACCCACAAGCATCTCCCCCAAAATCAAGAAAACCAAGAATGGCCAAAAGCAAAGTATGATTTATTCGATCAAAAGCTTTCGGGTAGTCCAAGAGCACCAAGGCAGTGAGCTCACCACGGTCCGCTGCCGATAGAATATCGTCCGTAACTTTGAGAAGTGCAGTAGCACAGCTGTGATCCTTGCGAAATCCAGATTGGAAATCTGGTAGGAGCCCGTACGCTCAATATGCTCCCGCATTTGCCGCTCCATCACTCACTCAATGACCTTCAACAGCGTTGGCAATATATATATATATATATATATATATATATATATATATATATATATATATATATATATATATATATATTGCCAACGCTGTCGAAGGTATATATATACACTCCTGGACAAAATTAACGCAACAATATATTAAATCATACAAATCTCTATAATGAATTAATTTTAATAATTTTTTATGAACATTGGTTACAGTAAAAGTTAGAAAAAACTTATTCGGATATTTTAAAAGTGAATAAGCTACCAAATTCCTCTATAAGATTCGAATTAAAATTATTCTTAAGACCTAATAACAAGATCGTTGAAATTATGTAATAATGAAAAAAATAAACTGGGACACTAGTAGCAAAATTAATGGTGTAACTGGGACACTAGTAGCGTGTGTTGCCTCCCCTACTTCGGGTGACAGCGTTTATGCGCCTAGGCATGCTTCTAATTAAATTTTGTAAATACTGGTAGAATTTTTTTGGTATATACGAGGCTGGTTTGAAAAGTCCGTGCAAAGTCCGAGAGATGGCACCACCGGCGCGTATCGAGGTCATGTTTAGTTAGTAGCATCTCTTGAATGAACGGACACCAAGTTTCGGCCATATTGGTCTATTTCTTTGTGTTTGGCATTCGTGTGAATCAAGGAAGTCGAGTGATTTTCAAGAAATGGACGAAAAAGAATTTCGTGTGGTGATTAAACATTACTTTATGAAAGGCAAAACGCCTCAGGAGACTAAAGAGAAGCTTGATAAAACATTATGGTGACTCTGCACCTTCGATTAGAACAGTTTATAAGTGGTTTCAAAATTATCGGACTGGCCATATGGGCACAAGTGACGCTGAACGTTCTGGACGGCCTGTGGAGGTTACGACTCCAGAAATCATTGATCAAATCCATGATATGGTGATGGATGACAGAAGAGTTAAGGTGCGTGAGATTGCTAGTGCTGTGGACATCTCGACTGAGCGGGTACATAATATTTTGCATAAACATTTGGACATGAGAAAGCTATCCGCAAGATGGGTGCCGCGATTGCTCACGCCAACGGATTTACTTCTGGACCTACAACGTTCACATATATATATATATATATATATATATATATATATATATATATATATATGTATATATATATATATATATATATATATATATATATATATATATATATATATATAAAACACGTAGGTTGAATATTAAATTTACCATAGAATTAGAAACCAATAACTCTATAAATTTCTTAGACATATGTTTATCAAAAGTGAACAATATACACGATTTCTCGATTTTTCACAAACCTTCACATACTGACACAGTCATACACAATAGCTCATCCCACCCGTATCCTCATAAAATGGCAGCTTTTAACTCTTTCATACATAGATTGTTACATATCCCTATGACTAAAACTAATTTTAACAAAGAATTCAACATAATCAAACAAATAGCAATTAATAATGGATATGACCCCAACATTATAGATAATATCTTGAATAAAAAATCCTTTAAACAAGCAATTTCTCTAATTTATCCCACAATTAATGACAAAAAAGGAAAATTTAGTACACTCACATACACAGGGAAAATAACTAGAAAAATTTCCAAACATTTAATAAAAAAGAACAATAAAATAGCATTCAAAACCAGTAATTCCTTAGGGAGAATAATTTTGAATAACAAAACTAAATCTAAGAATTCCTTAAAATCAGGAGTTTACTTATTAAATTGTGGATCTTGTACTAAAACCTACGTAGGACAAACTGGTAGATCTATTGAAACTCGCATTAAAGAACATAAACATAGTTATTTAAAAAATAAGAACAATTCACATTACGCAACTCATATAATAAACGAATCTCATAATTTTGTTGAGATGTTAAAAATCCTACATGTAGAAAATAAATCTAAAAAATTAAATTTGCTTGAATGTCTTGAAATTAACAAACGGAAAAACTCCAATCAATTACTAAACGAACAGGTAGACTTAAACCATTCACCCTTACTTAATCTTTATTAGTTCTCGGAAATAGTACCACAGATTTGCATTCTTAAAATAATTTTCATCGACTATGCTGAGAAGGGAAAAACCATTAATCGCAAATATTATATAAAATTATTGGTGCGTTTGAAGGCAGAAATCGTAAAGAAACGGCCCTAAATGAACAAGAAAAAAGTGCTTTCATCAAGAAAATGCACCGTGTCACAAGTCAATGGTAAAAATTACATGAATTGAAGTTCGAATGGCTTCCTCATCCACCGTATTCTCCAGATTTGGCCACCAGAGACTATTATCCATTTGCAGACCTCGCAGGAAAGAGATTTGGCTTTAATGAAGAAGTTATCGCCGAAACTGAGACCTATTTTGAAGGCAAAGACAAATCCTTCAACAAGAAAGGTATAGAAATGTTAGAAAAGTGTTTGACTGATTGTATCGCTCTTGAAGGAGATTATATTGATGAATAAAGTCGAATTTTGCAAAAAAATGTGTTTTAAGTAGCTACACTAAAAAACTTTTCAACCTACCTGTTACGTATGGTACATACCCAGATTCCCGTATATACCCATGCATAAATACGAGGCTGGTTTGAAAAGTCCGTGCAAAGTCCGAGAGATGGCACCACCGGCGCGTATCGAGGTTATGTTTAGTTAGTAGCATCTCTTGAATGAACGCACACCAAGTTTCAGCCATATTGGCCTATTTCTTTGTGTTTGGCATTCGTGTGAATCAAGGAAGTCGAGTGATTTTCAAGAAATGGACGAAAAAGAATTTCGTGTGGTGATTAAACATTACTTTATGAAAGGCAAAACGCCTCAGGAGACTAAAGAGAAGCTTGATAAACATTATGGTGACTCTGCACTTTCGATTAGAACAGTTTATAAGTGGTTTCACTGGCCATATAGGCACAAGTGACGCTGAACGTTCTGAACGGCCTGTGGAGGTTACGACTCCAGAAATCATTGATCAAATCCATGATATGGTGTGGATGACAGAAGAGTTAAGGTGCGTGAGATTGCTAGTGCTGTGGGCATCTCGACTGAATGGGTACATAATATTTTGCATAAACATTTGGACATGAGAAAGCTATCCGCAAGATGGGTGCCGCGATTGCTCACGCTTGACCAAAAACGGAATCGTGTGAAGTGTTGCAAGGATGGTTTGCAGCTGTTCCAGAAGAATCCGGAGGACTTTAAGCGTCGTTTCGTCACTGTGGATGGAACATGGATACATTACTATACTCCTGAGACCAAACAACAATCTAAACAATGGGTTACCAAGGGGGAATCTGCACTAAAAAAGGCGAAGACCGTTCCTTCGGCCGGAAAGGTTATGGCGACTGTCTTTTGGGATTCGCAAGGGATAATCCTCATCGACTATCTGGAAAAGGGTAAAACTATTACAGATGAATATTATTCATCGTTATTGGACCGTTTGAAAACCGAGCTGCAAGAAAAACGCCCGCGATTGGCCCACAAGAAAGTCCTTTTCCATCACGACAACGCACCAGCACACACCTCAGCAGTTGTGGTCGCAAAATTAATGGAAATAGGATTCCAACTCGTTTCACATCCCCCCTATTCTCCATACTTGGCTCCCTCGGACTACTATTTGTTCCCTAATTTGAAGAAATGGCTGGCGGGACAAAGATTTTATTCAAACGAGCAGGTGATTGCAGACACTAATGGATACTTTGCAGACTTGGACAAATCCTATTATTCGGAAGGGATTAACAAACTAGAACATCGTTGGACGAAGTGTATAAGCCTAAAAGGAGACTATGTCCAAAAATAAAAAAGGTTTACACCAAACACATAAGTAGTTTTTATTTTTGCACGGACTTTTCAAACCAGCCTCGTACAAGCATTGAGTTTTATAAGTACGGGTAAAGATATACATTTAATTATTTACGTATTTTTTCTTTATACTGGCCACTTGACCAATAATATGACTCATTTTTGTTGCTTTTATTTGGTGATTATCTACGTTATATAGATTTACTAAACCACCACGATCAATAAATATAATCGTCGAAAAATACCGAAGTTAGTCGACACGTGGTGGACAATTACGTGGATAAAACAAGTTGTCCTCGACGTAGTATTTATATGACACGCTACTTGAAAAAATTTTCAGTATTTTATTAAATAAACTTAATAAACATTAAAAAGATAAATATAAAAATGGCTCCTTGTAGTGCAAAGTGTACTTCTGATGCAAGACTTGATGGAAAAACTGCAATAATTACCGGTTGTAACACCGGAATTGGCAAAGTGACGGTTAGAGACTTTTTTGAAAGAGGTAAACAATTTTTATTAATTAAAAGTTTTACTTACGACGTTAAAATTGAAATTGTAATAATACGCATAATAAAATAAAATTTTAACAATTTTTCGGCAACAACTGTTATAAATAACTGATTTTTAACTTCGTTGAAGCGTGTCTGTTTATGCACTGTAACATCTTGTCTTGTACTCCCCTCTTATAATTCTAGGAGCGTTGCCCCTTTAAGAAAGTTTGTTAGCGTCTTTCCAAATCCTTCATGTGGTAATTTATCGCCACGATATATCTCCAAATAGTTTGTGTCTATTGCAAGTTAAGATCAGACACTCACAAAGGATGCGCGAAGAGGTTTCTTCCTCTTGACCACATAGTCTGCATGTTGTCACATTGAATGCTCGATCATCGGTTACTCAAGCCAATATCTGCAGACAGTAGGAATAAAAAAATCGAAGGAGGGGTCCCACCTCCCACATTTCACCGTCGGTTCCTGAAGGGAGCTCGATGGTGCCCCTCTTACTACATAATTTTAATAAGAACTTATTTAATTTTATTCCTCATTCGATTTTATTCGATTATAGTTTACATATTCATGAATTTATTTGATGATATGGCGAGGTGCTCTTTCTCAATGTGGGACACTGTCCCGGGGTACCTACAATCCCCATGCAGTTAGTAGGAAGTCGTTCACCTTAACAAAGACCTGGAAGAAAACCTATCTTGAGGTGACAGTAAAAAGTTCACGTTCCTGACATAGTTAAATCGGGGCACTCCATTCTGTAGCATCCTTACTCAAGTTGCTGGGCATTCATTTGGGAGCAAATATGACTTGGTATGAACACTAGTCCAGTCAGAAGACGATCAGAACACGTAAAGACAGAAATCGTTGGCTACTGCTCCTTTTTTTTAAATACTCGTCCCGATGAGTACATTAAGGAAAAAATATTGCGACCTCTGAAAAATTGGGGCAACACCCCCAATTTTTTTTTTTATGGGTCTAGCACACGTGCTGCAGGGAAGTCTCTAAAGCGTTCCAGGAGTGGCACGTGTACGGAAAAAGCGATTCACGTTGTTCTTGAATCGCTGTAAATTATACTCGGTGGGAAACACGGCGCTGGGCAAATTATTCCAAAGGGAGGATGTTCTCCATATATAAGACTGTTTGAAAAGCGTTGTACGCGGAGTAACAAGCTAAACCTCATACGGATGTGAAATTTTAGCGCGACGTGTATTTCTAACATGCACCGCTCTGGGAGGAATTAAGCGGGCTACATTCTTCGAACACTTTCCATGAAAATACTTGTAGAACAGAGTCAAGTCGCCAACCGTTCTTCGATGTTCCAGCGAATCAAGGCCGCCGGTCAGTTCCGGGTCTCCAATCAGACGAACAGCTCGTCTCTGGACAGAATCCAACAAATGCAGTGTATGTTTGGGAACGGAGCCCAAACATGGAAGCAGTATTCCATGGTTGGTCGAATTTGAGCTTTGTAGAAAATTGTTCTGGAGTATAAAGCCTTCTGGTTCGAAATAATATTCCCAACTTTTGAGAAGCTCTCCTTGCTATGCCTGCAACATGTTCATGCCAGGACATATTTGCTCCCAAAGTAACGCGTAACAAATTGAGTGACGATTCTAGGGGAATGGAGTGCCCCGACATAACTATGTCGGGTTCAGCAACGTTATATTTTTAGAAAAAACTGCCGCCTGGGTTTTTGTAGCGTTAAACTTCACTTGGTTACCGTCATCTCAAGTTAGAATTTCTTCCAGGTCTTTGTTAAGTTGAACGACTTCCTGCTGTCTGCGGATATTCGCCCGAGCAGCCGATGTCCGAGAATTCAATGTGAATGAAGAGATAAGCGTACTGTTATCTGCAAAGCTGTAGATTGGATTCCCGGTCCTTTTCAGCAGATCGTTAATGTAAGTGAATCAAAATCTGTCATAATTTCTAGTTTATCATCCATAAATCGATGATAAAATTGTAAAAATACTATAAAAAAAACAAAAAACGAGCATATTCTCCTATGTTTGAGGGTGCTGCCACAATCTTTTAGTGGTCGCGATATTTTTTCTTTAATGTACTCGTAGAGACGAGTATTTTTTTTAAAAAAGTAGAAACATCCGACGATTTCTGTTTTTGGCATGTTTTGGTCGTGTTCTGGCTGGACTATTAAACAAATAAACAAGTCGTGCTGTTAAATATAATCATCAACATAAACACAAATATTTGTAATACCCACTCTTAAAAAAAAAACCGGTCAAGTGCAAGTTGAACTTGCACAATTAGTGTTCCGTACGTTGATTGTTTTTAAAATAAAATTTTTTGTTAGGGTGGTATAAAATGATCAGTAACTTCACAAAACACACCCCAAATGAGTTTTCAACAAAGTTTGTTTCCAATCTTTACTGAAAACTGGTGACCTTGAAATTTTGTTTTTTTTTATATACTAAATAAATTATTAAAGGTAATGCACTCGTGATAATTTTCGTTCAATCTATACCCCGTGGAGAATATTTCAGAATTTTTTCAAAATTTTTTGATCAGTACTTTTCGAGATAAGGTAGGGGACAGCGATTTTTTAAAAGTAATACGAAGAAAAGTGTGCGCAAGTATTACATTATATATATATATATATATATTTTTTACTCGTGTTTTCACAAGCTTTCATTTGACACCACACTCGATGACATAGTAAAAAAAATTTTTTTTCACATCCGATTTCACCCCTCAAAACGAACCCCTTAAGTCAAAATTTATGTTACGGTGGTATAAAATGATCAGTGACTTCACAAAACACACCCCAAATGAGTTTTCAACAAAGTTTGTTTCCAGTCTTTACTGAAATCTGATGACCTTGAAATTTTTTTTTTATATACCATATAAATTATTAAAGGTAATGCACTCGTGATAATTTTCGTTCAATCTACACCCCGTGGAAAATATTCCAGAATTTTTTCGAAATTTTTTGATAAGTACTTTTCGAGATAAGGCCCGGGACAGCGATTTTTCGCGAATTTTTAAAAATAATACAAAGAGAAGTGCGCGCAAGTATAATATTATATATATATATATATATATATTTACTCGTGTTTTCACAAGCTTTCATTTGACACCACACTCGATGACCTAGTAAAAAAATTTTTTTTTCACTTCCGACTTCACCCCCCAAAACTAACCCCTTAAGTCAAAATTTAATTCTCAAAACTACATGGCTCTGATGAGGCCATCAATTCCTATATTATTACCAAATTTCACCTTTCTATGTCAAATAGTTTCGGAGAAAATCGGGTGTGACAGACAGACAGACAGACAGACAGACACCGAAGTGATCTTATAAGTGTTCCGTACGGAACACTAAAAACGAGTTCAGCATAGAAAAGACTTTCTTCCCCTCTCTTCACGCATAAAGTGTAGATTTATATTCTACTTGCCTAGAGAAAAATAAATAACCAGTCAAGTGCAAGTTGAACTTGCGCAATTAGTGTTCCGTACGTTGATTACTTTTAAAGTAAAAATTTTTGTTACGAAGGTATAAGATGATCAATCACTTCACAAAACACATCCCAAATGAGTTTTCAACAAAGTTTGTTTCTTATCTTTACTGAAAACTGATGACCTCAAAAGTTTCGTCTTTTTTTTTTGTATTCCAGATAAATTATTATAGATAATGCACTCGGATAATTTTCGTTCAATCTACACTCTGTGTAGAATATTCCAGAATTTTTTCAAAATTTTTTGATCAGTACTTTTCGAGATAAGGAGGGGACAGAGATTTCTCGCGATTTTTTAAAAATGATACAAAAAAAGTGTACTCAAGTATTACATTATATATATTTTTGAACTCGTCTTTTTACAAGCTTTCATTTGACACCCCACTCGACGACCCAGTAAAAAAAATTTTTTCACTCCCGATATCATTCCACAAAACTAACCCCTTAAAATTTAACGTTCAAAACTACATGGCTTTGATGAGGCCATCAACTCCTATATTAGTACCAAATTTCAACTTTCTATGTCAAATAGTTTCGGAGAAAATCGGGTGTGACAGACGGACGGACGGACACCGAAGTGATCTTCTATTAGTGTTCCGTATGGAACACTAAAAAAGAATATAAATGTAAGTTTACGAGGCTCCAAAATTCCCAAATAGAACATATAAGGCGACATATCGAAGCAAACCCTTTAGCTCCTGGCGTACCCTTTCAGCTTCTCATATGTCCTATTATCAATAATTTTTCCTAAAATGTATTCACTATCTTAACCAAAAATTGTAAAAAAAAGATTACAATATTATTGCAACTGCACAAATTTTAACTTTCACCCTTCCCACTGAAGCGACATTATCAACAACTTATATGTTTTATCATGCTTCAAGTATCATATGTGTATCAAACTTCAAACAAACTGACATGTCTTTTGATTCTAGAGATATGGTGGCAACGAACAGACTAATTTACATATAGACAGGCCTTGAAACCTGAAGAAACGTACAAATTTCGAAAGATGATTTTTTCGAGCGAGGGAAGTAAAAAGAACACACTTTCTGAAGTTATATATCGAGATAAAGCCAATTAATTTTTTTGAAATATTTTAACAATTTGACCTATTTCTTTTTAGTGTTCGGTACGGAACACTTATAAGATCACTTCGGTGTCTGTCTGTCTGTCTGTCTGTCTGTCTGTCTGTCTGTCTGTCTGTCTGTCTGTCTGTCTGTCTGTCTGTCACACCCGATTTTCTCCGAAACTATTTGACATAGAAAGGTGAAATTTGGTAATAATATAGGAATTGATGGCCTCATCAGAGCCATGTAGTTTTGAGAATTAAATTTTGACTTAAGGGGTTAGTTTTGGGGGGTGTGAAGTCGGAAGTGAAAAAAAAAATTCTTTACCAGGTCATCGAGTGTGGTGTCAAATGAAAGCTTGTAAAAACACGAGTAAAAAATATATATATAATATTATACTTGCGCGCACTTTTCTTTGTATTACTTTTAAAAAATCGCTGTCCCCTACCTTATCTCGAAAAGTACTGATCAAAAAATTTTGAAAAAATTCTGGAATATTCTCCACGGAGTATAGATTGAACAAAAATTATCACGAGTGCATTACCTTTAATAATTTATTTGATATATAAAAAAAAACAAAATTTCAAGGTCACCAGTTTTCAGCAAAGATTGGAAACAAACTTTGTTGAAAACTCATTTGAGGTGTGTTTTGTGAAGTCACTGATCATTTTATACCACCCTAACAAAAATTTTTATTTTAAAAACAATCAACGTACGGAACACTAATTGTGCAAGTTTAACTTGCACTTGACCGGTTTTTTCTGTCTTAAGCAACAAATTATAATAATATTAATAATGGAAATCGTTACTGTTGCTCAGGCAACTGGTCAATCAAAACATGTTTTCATGACGTGATACTGTATTTTTAATAGTTTAGAGGTCTAATAAAAACAAAATGTATGATAATGATGAATTACAACAAGAAATTTATTGAAATTTAGCTTTAATTACGCCTGGAGAGACAATTTAATAATTAAAGAATAATTAGGAAAATATATAGCTAAGGAAGAACGTTTTTTTCTACCTAAAATATTTTCTATGCTGTTCTAAAAGCAACTGGAATATTCAAGTAGATAATGACTAATGCCCAAACTTCACTATATTTGAAAACCATTTAAAATGGACATTTGTTAAAATAACTCTAAATGCAAAATCGTATACAAAGTTTGTTCCGCCTCATCAGCTTTATTCGCTAAACTTTTTAGTTCTCTTGCTAAAAGGAAAATCACCCTTTGAGATGTTTACGTATTTTTATGGTTTGAGATCCTAAGGGTATAGCCTGTCCTAAAATATAAGATCCTGATTTTTGCCGTTTTAAGTGAGCAATATAAAAATTCTGACCTTTTGTTTATGATATGTTGCAGAGATGGACTTTTTATTTTATTCATTAATGCAAATAAATAAAATTATAAGTGTTTTTGGAGATATTTATTTATAGATGTATGTAAAAACAAATGGATAAGAAGTACAAATATACAGTTTGAATGAATGATGTTTACAAGAGGGGACATACTGTATAAATAAAAATATATTTTAACTTAAGCCTAATTCGGTTTCACTATCACTGTCATCAGCTGAGGTAATTATCAGTGGCTTTGTATTATCTATATAAATATATGAATCTTCAACTTTAACAGCGTGCTGAATGGAATTTTTCCAGTTTTCACAAGGTATATCATTTATAACTTTTTTTACTAATTCAACCACTGACATACTTAAAGTAGGAGAAGCATTTTGTGCCCTTATTTTTGATTTAACTTGATGCCAAATATGTTCAATTGGATTAAATACACAATAATACGGAGGAAGTCGCAAAACAGTGCGTCCCGATTTTTCAGCCATACTGTCACAAACATATTTCTTTTTCAATTTATAGTCTTTCGAAACTTCCAAAAGATCACTTTTTTTATAACTAAAGTCAAAATAAATGTCATTTTCTAACATGTATTTGGTGTTGGCTGCATTAGGAACCTTATTTAGTAGGTGACTATGGTAACTTGCATTGTCCATAACTATAACACTCTGTTCGGGAACATTTGGAAAAAGCGAATTTTGAAACCAATTTTCAAAAAGTTCTGCGGTCGTGTCTTTGTGATAGTCCAAACCAGAATATTTTATGTTTTTTGCAGATAATAGTATAGTATAGTTATTCGTTTACCTTTATTTGAAGGTGCGTTAGCCTCATATTTTGTACTGCTGTCAACCCACCCTTTTTGCACAGTGTCATGGGTATCGAACCATGTTTCGTCAACGTAAATTATTGGCCAATTCTCTAATCGATACTTGCACCAGTCTTAATTTTATTTTGCCTAGTGCCGGCACCAACTGCTCTTCATACATAGAATACATTTTTCTCCTGACGACGTCTTTTTCACAATCGTCTACATGATGCATTTGAAAATCTTTCCGTTTTTTCCTGTTCCTGAGTGATGATTTTCCTACAAAACCCTTAATCGTAGAAATTGGGGTTTTTGTTAGTTCACTGGTTTCTTGCAAAGTACTTTCTTTTTTTATTCGTGCAGCATACGGGTTGCAGGAAAATCTCAAAGGATCGAGCCATATGTAGAATAAGTGATTCACGTTGGTCTTGAATCGCTGCAAATTGTACTCAGTGGAAACGCAGTTTATGGCAATGAATTCCAAAGGGATCAGGTCCTTCGTATGAAAAGAATTCTTGAAAAGGGTCGTACAGGGAGTGACAAGTTGAAACTCATGCCAATGTAACATAGCATAGCATATTCCAAGAATGCTCCGTTTGTTTTTGGACTCAAGAAATTAGAAAATACTATAATTTTATTCATTATTTTCAATTGGTCCAGCATATAAGGAGTTAGCGATCCAGCGGAGAGTGCTAGAAGGGTTAGGGGGTATAGGATACGTCAAAAATAATTAAAAATACATTTAACCTATAAACATATAAAAGAAATAATAATCATTACATTATTCACATCATTATTCACATCTGGGTACCAACAATCTTAACCTGGATAAAGAACTCATTCAATGAGTAATGTGCTCTAGATATCAAGTGTCGTCTTAACTCCGATTTAAATTTACTTAGGGATGAGATTCCCGTTATTTTTTTTGGAAGTTTATTGTATATCCGAATCAACATACATTGCGGACCATTATTAGTAGCTGACAACCTACATAGGGGCTTGTGAAGTTCGTCTGCTTGCCGAGTGTTGTAAGAATGAATATTACTACGGACCGTGAATTGTTCAATATATCTTTTAACATACACAGCGCTGCAAAAAATATATATTCCATCGCAAGTCAAAATATTATAATTAATGAATATATTCCTACAAGATGTCCTTGGTGGGGCTTTAGCCATAATTTTCAATATATTTTTTTGACAAACAAATAATTGTTGAATATGTGCAGCATTACCCCAACATACAATTCCGTAAGATAGTCTAGAATAAACTTGGCCATAGTATAAAGTAAGAAGTGTAGTGTCTTTGACTATTGGTCTCAGTTGTCTATAGAGATATGCTAATGAATTTATTTTTTTTACATATTTCTAATATATGTGCTTCCCAGGTTAGTTGGTAGACTAATTTTACTCCTAGAAAGTTTATTTGGTCTATTTGAGCTAAAGACAATTTATTTGGAAATCGAATAAGTAAACTCTCATACAGGGTTACGGGCTTAGGGATAAACTGTACTATTATGGATTTAGTGAAATTTAATTTTAAATCATTGTATATGACCACTGGCAGACTCCATTAACAATTCTCTGTGTGGCAGATTGAATCTCCCCTTTTTTAGAACTTACAATGAAGTTAGAGTCGTCCGCGTATAGTACGGGACAGACGTTTCTATTAAATTTACTGTTTGCTAGTGATGGAAGATCATTGTTCATTATAATGAAGAAAATTGGAGATAGAAGACTCCCCAGAGGAAGTCCCCCAGTATTTATGATCTCCCTAGATTTTGTACCATCTGACAACTTTACTATTTGCTCTCTATTAAATAGGTAAGATTTTACCCATTCTAAGGCCACTCCCCTTATTCCAACTTTCTCACGTTTATGAAATAAAATATTATGGTCGACCAGGTCAAAAGCGCGACTATAGTCAAAAAAAGCTCCCACTGTTTCGCGTTTTTCATCCAAGGAATTCAGAATCATATTTACAGTGTCAAAGAGTGCAGATTCGGTACTTCTATTGGGGACAAATCCATGCTGTGAGCTAGATAATATTTTATTATCTTTAAAAAGATAAAGTGATAATATAGTTTGAAATGATTTTTCAAAAACCTTGCTTAATTGATTTTGTACAGCCACCGGTCTGCAGCTTGATAAGTCGTGGCGATCACCCTTATCTTTATAGACTGGTATTATTTTCGACTTTTTAAGCTTCGTCGGAAAACTCCCCGACTGCAGTGAAAAATTCACCAAGTACAGAAGAGGCTGTTGTCTAACTTTAAAGCATTGTTTAATTAAGAAACCAGGAATTTCATCAACTCCCTGTGATTTCTCTGCCCCAAGCGACATAACGACCCGTAATAGATCGTCTTCATTAAGATTTCGTAGAAATATGCTATTGCCAATGGATTTGTTTTTTATAAACGGGCTTACAGTTACTACTCGTTCCCGTCTCAACAAAAAAATTATTAAATAAGTTCGCTACTGTTAGGGAGTCATTACATATTTTACCATTTGCATCCTTTAAATTACACAGGTTTACAAATTTTTAATTTGGAAAAATACCAAGAACGCCACATGCCTAGATAAGTTAATTGGGACCTCCTGAACACGAAAAACGCTATAATTTTTTTTTTTTAAGTACCGTTTTTTTAGATAACGGTACTTTTGTGTTTTTCGGTGTATGGTCCCACTCAAACCCTTATGGAGCCCAACCGAAAAGTCCGATCGAGATAAATGTCATACCGTTGGAAAGGCAACTAAATGCCTTTTCCGGCGGTATACTATAAATTTCTATGTGACAAGAAGTGGCTGAGTTATAACACCTCAAAGTTCAAAATTTGCCTATTTTTTACGTTTTTTTCAAAATTTTTCATTTTTATTTGGTTTTTTTTCTACGTTATTGTAAAGATCTGGAATGTTTTATTTTTTTACCAAGTAGTTTATTTAATAACCAACATTTTAAACGTAATTTGAAAAAAAAAGGATGAAAAATAAAGTTTTTATTAAGGATTTTGTGGAACGACAATATTTTCATTTTCATTGCTCACACGCTATATTCGGCGTCCATCAGAATTTGAATCACTGTATACGTTGGTAGCCCTGACACACGCTATATTCGGCGTCCATCAGAATTTGAATCACTGTATACGTTGGTAGCCCTGACACACGCTATATTCGGCGTCCATCAGAATTTGAATCACTGTATACGTTGGTAGCCCTGACACACGCTATATTCGGCGTCCATCAGAATTTGAATCTGATCACAGTAAACAGTTTGGCTTTGTACGTGCAAAAAATAAAATGTGTTCAATCGATCCCAACGAATTTTGTTATGTTTGTGGAGTTCTTGTGAAAAAGAAATCACAGCATTTGATGCGAAAAATGAATACGAAAAATTTATCTGAAGCGTATAAGAAGTATTTCGGCTTTCGACCTGCGTCTCTGGACAAACCGTGGACACCGAATAATGCATGTAACAACTGCCGAACAATATTAAATAAAATTGGTAAGGGTCAAGAGTGTTTCTTCACATTTGAAAAGCCAATGCAATGGAGAAACCCGATCAGTCATACAACAGATTGTTATTTCTGTTTAACGGAAAAGGCTGTCGGACGTAGAATTGAACCAGTTTATCCAGTTGTTAGCTCGGTGACGCTGCCAGTGCCGCACTCAGTATCGTGCCCCAAACCGCAGCTGATTGTAGCAGAGCCCACAAAAATACGAAAAAAAACAACAATAAGTGATTCATCAGATGAGTGCAGTGAATCAGAAATGCAATCAAATAAGAAACCCCATTTACTTACGCAGGCCGAGCTTAATGATTTGTGCCGAGATTTGTATTTGTCGAAATCGAAATCTGAATTACTTGCATCGCGATTGCAACAGTGGGGATATTGTGCTCCTGAGACACGTGTTACATATTACCGTGATCGTAGCAAACAACTTGCAGTTTTTTTCGCAAAAACGGGAAACTTTTGTTTTTGTGCCAACATACGTGGTCTTTTCAATGCTCTCCAACAAAGTTATGACCCAGTGGAATGGCGTCTTTTTCTGGATGGAGGCAAGGATAGTTTGAAGGCAGTCTTGCTTCATAAAGGGAATACGAAACCATCAATTCCAATCGGATATGGAAAATACATAAAGGAAACATATGAAGCAATGAAAGAACTTCTCGCTCTCATACAATATGACCAACATCAATGGAAAGTTTGCTCTGATTTTAAATTAGTTGCCATACTATCTGGATTGCAAGGGGGCAATACGAAGTTTCCCTGTTTTCTATGTCTATGGGACAGCCGTGACCGTCAGAATCACTACATCCGAAAAGTTTGGCCCGAACGAAGTGGGCGTACGCACGGAGAGTACAATATTAAAAATGACCCACTCATTCCTCAGGAGAAGATAATACTTCCTCCACTACATATTAAGCTTGGGTTATTTACAAATATTGTGAAAACGTTGCCAAAAGACAGTCTTGCCATGAATTACCTTAAACAAAAATTTCCGAGAGCCACAGCGAGCAAAATTGAAGCTGGTATATTTGATGGACCTCAAATTCGGGCTCTGTACGGTGACCAAGCATTTAATGAGTGTTTAGGTCCAGCTCATTTGGAGGCATGGGAAGCATTCCAGGACATCGTTTACAACTTTTTGGGAAACTACAGAAGTCCTGATTACGCTGAGAAGATCGATACATTACTGCAAAAATTCAATGCCATTGGTAAGCGTTGAGTGAAAGCATGTATATCAAAAAGGCCGTTATCATTTGAAAATTATTTGAAATTTATTCTTTTTAACTTTTAGGTTCAAATATGACACCTAAACTACACTTTTTATTCAGTCATTTGGATATTTTCCCCATGAACTTGGGATCCGAAAGTGATGAGCAGGGTGAAAGATTTCACCAGGAAATGCAAGAAATCGAGAGACGTTACAAGGGCTGGTGGGATGAACAAATGATGGCAGACTATTGTTGGTTCCTCATTCGCGAAGATACATCCGAAAAAAAACGGAAAAATTCAAGTCGCTCGTCATTTTAATTTAAATTTTTTTAATTTACGCCGAATATAGCGTGTGAGCAATGAAAATGAAAATATTGTCGTTCCACAAAATCCTTAATAAAAACTTTATTTTTCATCCTTTTTTTTTCAAATTACGTTTAAAATGTTGGTTATTAAATAAACTACTTGGTAAAAAAATAAAACATTCCAGATCTTTACAATAACGTAGAAAAAAAACCAAATAAAAATGAAAAATTTTGAAAAAAACGTAAAAAATAGGCAAATTTTGAACTTTGAGGTGTTATAACTCAGCCACTTCTTGTCACATAGAAATTTATAGTATACCGCCGGAAAAGGCATTTAGTTGCCTTTCCAATGGTATGACATTTATCTCGATCGGACTTTTCGGTTGGGCTCCATAAGGGTTTGAGTGGGACCATACACCGAAAAACACAAAAGTACCGTTATCTAAAAAACGGTACTTAAAAAAAAAAAAAATTATAGCGTTTTTCGTGTTCAGGAGGTCCCAATTAACTTATCTAAGCATGTGGCGTTCTTGGTATTTTTTGGCTGTAAACCAGTGTTAGGAATAGTTTTATTATTCTGACGTTTTTTAAGGTGAAGGTTAATCACTTCCCAGGCTGCTCTTGATTTATTAGTTGCATTGGATATTTTATTTTCATAGTAATTCTTTTTTGCATCTGTTAATTTTTTTTTGTAAGTTTTTTTAGCTTCCAGATATTTTTTATGAAAACTATGTGAATTTTTAAATTTATCAAGAATATGAAATTCTTTCATATAATTTGATAGATAACGAATATCGGGTGTTACCCACCTCTTTTCATATTTGTCCTTAACAACTTTTTCCTTGCACCCAAAGCACACCTTAAAGTAATGTAAGAGTGTAAACTTAATGAGTTGCTATAAACATCTTGCCATGATTCGTTTTGTAAATAGTATTTAAAATTCTCTATATTCTCATCAGAAAAGTCTCTAAATCTTATTTTATTGTTTTTGTTAGTGTTAGCGATATTGGGAACTTCTAAACAGACATATTGGTAAGTGTGGTCAGATATATGACTATCTATCACACTCTTGTCTATGGCTCTAAGATCTGTATATATATTATCTATCAAAGTGGCTGAGTGGCGTGTTATTTTAGTAGGAACATCTATGATGTGATGAAGATTGAATGAGTTTAAAAGACTTACATAAGACTGTCCTAAAGTATTAAGGTGAAATAGGTCTATATTGAAATCTCCCACTAGTATGACATGTTCTGTCATTTTATCCACAATCTCCAAAAGTGCACTAGATTTATCACAGAATAAATTCACGTCACCATCAGGGGCACGATATATGCCAATTACCGCCAATCTGATATTTTTATACTCACACAGGCAACATGTAAATTCTGCGGAACCATCAATTCCTGTTACACTCACGTTTAATTCTGTGGATTTCACAAATGATTTTTTTAAGCGTAAATATGGCTACTTCTTCGCCGCGGAGTGTTGAACGGCAGTATGAACTGTTAGCCAATGTTCTGTTAAAATTAGTATTTCAGGTATATTTTCCGTCTAGAATAACTTTTAACTGTTGTATTTTATTGGCTAAGCTGCGTAAATTCAGGTGAATTACTTTAATAAATTTATTTAAAGAGAGCGGAGTTATTCCTTCTGGTGAAGTTTCGCTGATCCGGTTTTTTAAAACGAAAGGGCTTAACTTGTGCCAGAAACTTGCTACCATAATTTCATCCAGTATATCCAAATCAACCCCTACCTTAAAGGAGACGTTTCGGTGTTCATGTTTTGACACTTTTTCGACGTCAAATTCTCTATCTCTGAAACACGAGTTTAAAAATATATATAATGTAATACTTGTGCACACTTTTCTTTGTATTATTTTCGAATTTCGAAAAGTAGTGATCAAAAAATTTTGAAAAAGTCCTGAAATATTCTCCACGGAGTGTAGATTGAACGAAAATTATCACTATGCATTACCTTTAATAATTTATCTGGTATATAAAAAAACCGGTCAAGTGCAAGTTGAACTTGCACAATTAGTGTTCCGTACGATTGTTTTTAAAATAGAAAATTTTGTTAGGGTGGTATAAAATGATCAGTGACTTCACAAAACACACCCCAAATGAGTTTTCAATAAAGTTTGTTTCCAATCTTTACTGAAAACTGGTGACCTTGAAATTTTGTTTTTTTTTCTATACCAGATAAATTATTAAAGGTAATGATAATTTTCGTCCAATCTATACCCCGTGGAGAATATTCCAGGTATTTTTTCAAAATTTTTTGATCAGTACTTTTCGAGATAAGGTAGGGGACAGCGATTTTTCACGATTTTTTAAAAGTAATACGAAGAAAAGTATGCGCAAGTATTACATTATATATATATTTTTTTACTCGTGTTTTCACAAGCTTCCATTTGACACCACACTCCGATGACCTAGTAAAAAAATTTTTTTTCACTTCCAATTTCACCCCTCAAAACGAATCCCTTAAGTCAAAATTTATGTTACGGTGATATAAAATGATCAGTGACTTCACAAAACACACCCCAAATAAGTTTTCAACAAAGTTTATTTCCAATCTTTACTGAAAATTGATGACCTTGAAATTTCTGTTTTTTTTTTATATACCAGATAAATTATTACAGGTAATGCACTCGTGATAATTTTCGTTCAATCTACACCACGTGGAGAATATTCCAGAATTTGTTCAAAATTTTTTGATAAGTACTTTCCGAGATAAGGCGGGTGGACAGCGATTTTTCGCGATTTTTTAAAAATAATACAAAGAAAAGTGCATGCAAGTATTACATTATGTATATATTTTTTACTCGTGTTTTCATAAGCTTTCATTTGACACCACACTCGATTACCTAGTAAAAAAATTTTTTTTTCGCTTCTTATTTCACCCCCCAAAACTAACCCCGTAATTCAAAATTTAACTTTCAAAACTACATGGCTCTGATGAGGCCATCAATTCCTATATTACTACCAAATTTCAACTTTCTATGACAAATAGTTTCGGAGAAAATCGGGTGTGACAGACGGACTGACAGACGGACAGACGGACAGACGGACAGACGGACTGACGGACAGACGGACAGACGGACAGACGGACAGACGGACAGACGGACAGACGGACAGACGGACAGACGGACAGACGGACAGACGGACAGACGGACAGACGGACAGACGGACAGACGGACAGACGGACAGACGGACAGACGGACAGACGGACAGACAGACAGACGGACAGACGGACAGACGGACAGACAGACGGACAGACACCGAAGTGATCTTATAAGTGTTCCGTACGGAACACTAAAAAAATAAGGTCATCAATTTTCACTAAAGATCGGAAAGAAACTCTGTTGAAAACTCACTTGGGGTGTGTTTTGCGAAGTCATTGATTATTTTATACTTCCGTAACAAAAATTTTTATATTAAAAGCAATTAACTCACGGAACACTAATTGCGCAAGTTCAACTTGCACTTGACCAGTTATTTGTTATTAACATCTTTCCATAAATACATGTCATTTAAAATATCTATATCTAGTACTTGGATTCAGTTTTTTTTAGTATGGAAAAGTCAATTTAGGTACTTGTTTTTCAACTACGTAATACAAGATAAGTACTGGATAAGTCACTTTTCCGATTTTTTTTTTAAGAGCTTTTTATTTACAGGGGCACGAGTTATACTGGCATGCAGAAATGTAGAAAAGGCAAATGAAACAGTAAAAGATATTAAAACGTCATGTCAATCAAAAGAAAATCTTGGGGAATTAGTTGTAGAACAACTAGATTTAAACAGTCTTACATCAGTGCGAAATTGCGCCAAAAATATCCTAGACAATGAATCCAGAATTGATTTATTGGTTAACAATGCTGGAGTGATGACGTGTCCAGAAGGAAAGACTGAAGATGGATTTGAAACACAATTTGGGACGAATCATTTGGGACATTTCTTGTTTACCTTACTTCTTCTGCCGAAAATTATACAAAGCCCAGCTGCTCGAATCGTTACTGTTTCCTCAGTGGCTCATGACAGTAAGAAATTTTATTCTTATTTTAAATAATTTTACAGAATAGGCCAAGTAGCAATAAGTATAATATAGTCCAGGGGTCGCCATCCTTTTAACTAAGGGGTGCCAGTTTTCATCCATACAACATTTTGCGTGCCGACATAGGTACTTACTACAACTAAAATTAAGAAAAATTAACTTAAATTAACTTAAAATATTGCTTTTAGAAGGTTTAATTACAAAAAAATTTTAACATTTAACAAATAATTTTATTATACTAGTCCTAGGACCTAGTATGAACCCTGTGCTTGAAGTTCTTTAGAGAGTTTTCTTATATCCGGTTCATGTCTGGTTATTTTCAGTGTCACAGATGCTTCCGAGTTGTCTGTTGTCAGCCTGCTTCTGTACGGGTTTAAAATCACTCTCATATGGGAAAAAAGTTGTTCACAGATGTAGGATGATCCGAAAGCTGTAAGCATGGTAAACGCTACTTTCTTAAGACAAATAAATTTCTCTGGTAAACTCATCCAACAACTGAGTATCTCGTTTGAATGGTTCTAGCAGTCACCTTCTAATACCCTTCTTAATTCTACAAATTTCGTGTTCCATAACTGGGAGGTTTTAAATTCAATGTATTGACGATCAAAATCATTAATGTCCATCCATGAGAAAAGAGATATGTCAAAGCAACTGCTGGAAAAATCCATTAAATCTGGTTTGATTAAAAAAGCGAACATAGGACCATGTTTATCAAAATCCTGACCCCTCTCGATAAACTCCTCTTTTAAATTAGTCATATATTTAAGAATTTCGTCTTTTAGTGCACCATCGTCGACACTGGATATAAGGGTTTTTAAATTTATATGTGTTTGTAGTAATATCGCTGATAAATAAACCTATTTTTAATTTGAATGATTTCCAGGATTCGCATAAATCCAGAACTGTTTTGCCTGAACCTTGTAATATTAAGTTGAGTTCACTGAGATGGTTTGTAATATCAGTAAGAAACATTAACATACAGATCCAGTTCTTATCTTCTAGTTCAGGATAAGCATCCACTTGATTTTTTCCAACAAGAACGATTTAATTTCGCCCAGACATTGCACAAATCTAGAGAGCACTTTACCACGACTGAGCCAGCGCACATTATTGTGCAATGGTATATCTGAATATGCACTTTCTAATTCCCGCAGAAACGCCTTAAATTGTCTATGGATCAGTGAAGAACGACCGACAATGTAGTTAACTATTTTAACCACCCTATCCAACACGGATTTTAAACTTCCAGCGGAGATTTTAGCGCACAAACTCTCTTGATGAATTATGCAATGAAAATTCAAAACTAATCGACCCATGCGTTCAATAAGAAGGGAAACAAATCCTTTATGTCTCCCAGTCACAGCAGGAGCGCGCCATCTGTCGTTACGCAAATAATTTTATTTAAATCAATGTTCCGCTTTTCAAAATGTTTAACAAATTCTGAAAATATATCCTCTCCTCTTGTAGTTCCCTGCAATGGGAGCAGACAAATCAGCTTTTCATACACACTGCCATCATCGAAGTATCGCGCAACGATTGCCAGACGGGCAATGTCATTAATATCGACACTTTCATCTAATGCTACACTAAATACAAAACTCTATTTGATAGCATCTCTGCTGTTTTTGGACATTTTGTGTCATTTCGGTAATTCGTCTCTCGATGGTCCACGCTGATGCCGGTATATCCCTAATCCTGGCCAATATTGTATCCTTATTAGGAAAGTCGTCGAATAAAATCTCGCCAGTACTCAAAAACGTTTGCTTCATAAATTCTCCGTTAGTGAACGGCCTACCTTTTTGTGCCAACGATTGTGCAATTTTGAAACTGCATTCAGTTACCTGATTTTTTCCTTGGAAAACTTTTCTCGTATTGTTTACTTGCTCTTTGTATTGCCTACCCTTTGTCAGCGTTATCTTTAAATGACGATTCATTTTTTATCTGGAAATATCGTTGAACACTAGATGTCCGGAAAACTACGCTTTCCCGACATAGGACACAAATGGCCCGATCGTTTTGCTGTAGAAAACCGTAATCTCTTGTCCATGAAGTTTGAAGTGATCGAACGTCTACCTTCTGTTTCTTCGCGGCCATAACGCAACGTAATTTTAATTTTTAAACTTTTCGACGAATATTGACTGGAACGGATGTTACTTCTATACTAAATGATCCAAACGTGTAGCCGCTTGCTATACATAGAAAAATAATGTTTCCAGAAAATTCCAATAATTACGTTTATTAAATTTCTTAGAAGAAAAATTATAATCTGCTACGCGCCCATTGCAATCAAAGGGCCGCCTAGAAGTTAAATCTAACAAAAACTAAAGTTCGGCAATATAAAAAGAGTTGCGGCGCGCGTCGGAACGATTGAAGTCAAGTCAAACAAAAACCGCCTTATAGCGACTCTTTTGGTCTGAATTGAGGACGTTTATTTGTGTTTTTGCCTAGGTTTATATTTTGAGGCTTGCCGTCTTTAATACTTGCCGAAATTAAAGCCAAACCAATGCATTCAGTAAAATTATAAATTATAAAATATATATTTTGTAGTTTTCGGTAATAATACCTAGTGACCTATATAATATATCGTTTTTGTTTGTATCGTTATAATAATACTGTCTTCGATTATTTACTTAATTTCGAAACATGTCACAGATTACAGAATTAATGTGTAAACTTTGAATAGGTACGCGTGCTATTCAAAATTGCTTGGCATGCCAGAGATGGCACGCGTGCCTTAGGTTGCCGACCCCTTATATAGTCCTAAAAAAAGATCTGATTCTTTTTTATGAGACTGTAGACAGGTTCCCTTTCCATTTTTTCATTATATCGTTAAGACTCTTTCAATTGTTATGATGCTGCTTTTGCATCATTTATGGTTTTAGCTATTCCGGCTGTACCGCCACTTAGAGTTCCAGTGCCCTTAGGCCTACAAAAATTGGAATAAGAGGCAAAAATTCATTTTGTTTTGGAACATTTATAATTTGTGTTGGTCCTATTTTATTTTTAAATTTATTTGCTTCTTTTGTCGTAACTCTAAAAACTCCACTTAAGTCCTTTGGTTTTGTGGTTTATAATACGTACTTACTCATTTTTTTTTGCTACTTCTTAGAAGCCAATTAAGTACTTACGATTATCATTTTTCCTTTCCTTAGCGTTTAACTAGTTTTTTCTGTATAGGAAGGTCTTTATATTACTTTCGCGATACCTGCCATTAGATTTCTTAACTCTATTTGGTAAATACCTTTGAGGGACGTATTTCCTATTAGACCAAGAGGACGACCCGAAATTTTGACCTGCCGACTAACCGTCTGCCTAGTTGTTCATTTTATAAGGCGAGTCGAATAAAAGCCTTTAACTTTGATTTTGCGGCCCCCGTGCCCTGGAATGCCCAGATAAGGCCTAAAATTCTACATCCAAAAATGGACTGTCATTTAAATACTTGAATTAGTACCTTAACATTTGTTGACGCTAAAAAAGTCATACGCCCCAAAGAGCACACACCGCCGAGATCGGATCCAAAATGGACTGTCATTTAACCAAATAAAACCAATAAATTTTGTTAGTTCTTGATAAAATAAGAAGGAACCTACAAAAGGCAGACACCGCACAGTGGGACGAAGCCTCACTGTGCCACTCAAATTACCCTACAGGTCTTAATTTTGAAGTAATCGGAAAGATTTTTTTTAATTATTAATTTTTTCATGGTCAATCGATCTCTCGAGCTAGATTTTAGGTTTTTTCCCACAATTTTCCGGAATTTTCAAAGGAAGTATTAATTATTATGAAAAAACCGCGAATTTGGCAGGAAAATCGTAATTTTCATCTAATCATTACATATTTTTTTAAATGTTCGTTTTTTTATTGCCAATCGATTGGCAGCTGGATTTTTGATTTGTCCTCTGTGTTTTTGAAAAATTTGTATTTTCTTGGAAGTAGCCATTCATAGATGGTTTTGTTTCCATATTCAGGACGGATTTGTCTCAAAAATCAATTCCTTTGATGGACAATCAATCTGCCGACCTCGGATTATCATTTTTGTCCCAGGTTTTTCAAAAATTGCAGACATCTGGCGTTACCCAGGATACACTACATGGAGGTAGTGTCTGTGTGCACGTGTGCGTGTATGTGTGTGTGTGTGTGTGTGTGAATGCGTGCGTGCGTGTGTATGCGTGTGTATGTGTATGTGTGTGTATTGCCTATGATAACTCAAGTACCACAAAGAATACTGCTGGTTTTAGTTTTAGACTTTAAAAGAGCGCATGCGAAGTTTTCAAATTTTACTACAATATTCATTGTCTGGACCTCGACACCGTAAGGTAGAAGAGGATGGATTATATATGTATGTATGTATGCATTGTCCGGATGTCGAAGACTAACCATGAATGAATTTAGAAATATGCCCCCTGCCCTGGAATGCCCAGATAAGGCCCGAAATGCTACTTTCTCATCGTTTAACCACTCGAATCAAGTACCATAACATTTCTTGATACTAAAAAATTGAGCGCCCCAAAGGCAGGCATAGCCGAGGCCGCACCCAGATTTAGGGCCCAAACAATGTCGATCTAAAAATAGATTGTCATTTAACCATATATATGTTCTTGACAAAATAAGAGGAAACCTGCAAAAGGCAGACGCCGCCAATACCGGAGGACGAAGCTGGACCCGCTTTTTCCAGCCAAAAATGGTCGCTTTTGGAGTTTTTAAATAAATAAGACCATAAATCCCAAGTTTTGGGTCCTATGCGTCTGCCCAAGTTATTTTTAGAAAATTTAGGTCTCAATTAACAAAATATCACGAGGGCAGACGCCTCGCTTGTACTCGAACAAGCTAAGGTTTTTCAACGTTCAAAAAAAAAAAAACACGAAATTCTGATAGTATAGACGCTATTATGGGTTCTACATAAAATTCTTACCGGATGACTAAGATTGTTATTTTTTTTTTATGTTTTTTGACACGCAGCATCCGAATTTGTCATTCTCGGATATATATAATATATATATATATATATATATATATATATATATATATATATATATATATATATATATATATATACATATATATATATATATATATATATATATATATATATATATATATATATATATATATATATATATATATATATATATATATATATATATATATATATATATATGGGACGATCCGCGTCAACCGGATCAGAGCTACGACCAAAATTAGAAGCAACCCAAAAACTTGACCAAGGGCTCATTTTAAAGCTTAGAGCGTCTACTTTCAAATGCCGAGTGCGCCTTTGAAAAATCCAATATGGCGGCCGGTAGCCGGAGAAAAATCAAGTGTCCAGCAAAAAAAGCTTGTAAAAATAAAAATTCGCAACTGTTTGGGTCGTTTTTTGGCTCAGATTGTAGCTGATGGACGCCCCAAAAAATTGGGGTGGTAAGTTGTCAAAGTCCAACATGGCGGATCCAATATGGCGGTCAAAAATCCAATATGGTGGCCGAGTTTTCGCAAATGAACCGATTTGCACTAAATTTGGCAAACGGGGGTTTTTAGGGTCGCTGATCATGAATCCGAGGTCTGATTTGCCAAATTCAAGATGGATGAAATTTTCGAAAATTTATCGATTTGTACCAAATTTCTTATACGGGGGTTTTTGGGGTCGCCGATTACGAATCAGAAGTTCGATTTTCAAAATCCAAGATGGCGGACCCAATATAGTAGATTGCCTTATTCAGTTTCCACTATATTGGGTCCACCTTCTTAAATTTAAGAATTTTAGAAATTTGACCTCAGATTCGTTATCAGGGACCCCAAAAACCCCCGTATAACAAATTTGGTACAAATCGATAGATTTTCGAAAATTTCATCCGCCATCTTGAATTTGGCAAATCAGACCTTGGATTCGTGATTAGCGACCCTAAAAACCCCCGTTTACCAAATTTAGTGCAAATCGGTTCATTTGCGAAAAGTCGGCCACCATTTGGATTTTTGACCGCCATATTGGATCCGCCATGTTGGATTTTGTCAACTTACCACCCCAATTTCTTGGGGCGTCCATCAGCTACAATTTGAGTCAAAAAACGACCCAAACAGTTGCGAATTTTTATTTTTACAAGCTTTTTTAGCTGGACACTTGATTTTTCTCCGGCTACCGGCCGCCATATTGGAGCCGCCATATTGGATTTTTCAAAGGCGCACTCGGCATTTGAAAGTAGACGCTCTAAGCTTTAAAATGAGCCCTTGGTCAAGTTTTTTGGTTGTTTCTAATTTTGGTCGTAGCTCTGATCCGGTTGACGCGGATCGTCCCATATATATATATATATATATATATATATATATATATATATATATATATATATATATATATATATATATATATATATATATGTGTGATAGATTTTAGTTTGAGTGAGGTCAGTAATGTTATTAGTTAAATTTAAGTTGACTACGTATAAAGTTGTAGAAAATAACATAATAGTTGTTAGTTTCTTTGCCTTAGTATATTATTATTTAATTTAACAAAATGTTTGAAAAACTAAAAGATTGTGCCCTTACTTACGAAGAAAATCAAGGAAAATTATGTTTATTATGTTTGAAAAAAAATGATTCGTTGAATAAAATTGCTGGATCTTTAAAAGATAATACTATAAAAGTCATAAATTTTGACTCAGGCGATAAACATCTTCCCACAGTAATTTGCACTTCTTGTAAAATCTTAGTTTATGAGGCTGTTAAAAAAAATGAAACAATTAAATCCATTGAGTTACCTCGTTATTCAACAGTTAGAGCACTGCATAGAAATACGAGCTCTCGAGAAGAAAAATTATGTGAATGAGTGGTGCAGAAGAAACAAAATGAATCTTAATATTAAAAAACCGGTCAAGTGCAAGTTGAACTTGCACAATTAGTGTTCCGTACGCTGATTGTTTTTAAAATAAAATTTTTTGTTAGGGTGGTATAAAATGATCAGTGACTTCACAAAACACACCCCAAATGAGTTTTCAACAAAGTTTGTTTCCAATCTTTACTGAAAACTGGTGACCTTGAAATTTTGTTTTTTTTTATTATATACCAAATAAATTATTAAAGGTAATGTACTCGTGATAATTTTCGTTCAATCTATACCCCGTGGAGAATATTTCAGAATTTTTTCAAAATTTTTTGATCAGTACTTTTCGAGATAAGGTAGGGGACAGCGATTTTTTAAAAGTAATACGAAGAAAAGTGTGCGCAAGTATTACATTATATATATATTTTTTACTCGTGTTTTCACAAGCTTTCATTTGACACCACACTCGATGACATAGTAAAAAAAATTTTTTTTCACATCTGATTTCACCCCTCAAAACGAACCCCTTAAGTCAAAATTTATGTTACGGTGGTATAAAATGATCAGTGACTTCACAAAACACACCCCAAATGAGTTTTCAACAAAGTTTGTTTCCAGTCTTTACTGAAATCTGATGACCTTGAAATTATTTTTTTTTATATACCATATAAATTATTAAAGGTAATGCACTCGTGATAATTTTCGTTCAATCTACACCCCGTGGAAAATATTCCAGAATTTTTTCGAAATTTTTTGATAAGTACTTTCCGAGGTAAGGCGAATTTTTAAAAAATAATACAAAGAAAAGTGCGCGCAAGTATAATATTATATATATATTTTTTACTCGTGTTTTCACAAGCTTTCATTTGACACCACACTCGATTACCTAGTAAAAAAAAATTTTTTTCACTTCCGACTTCACCCCACAAAACTAACTCCTTAAGTCAAAATTTAATTCTCAAAACTACATGGCTCTGATGAGGCCATCAATTCCTATATTATTACCAAATTTCACCTTTCTATGTCAAATAGTTTCGGAGAAAATCGGGTGTGACAGACAGACACCGAAGTGATCTTATAAGTGTTCCATACGGAACACTAAAAATGCAAGTTAATGTCGTTCTTTCGGGTGAAAACCTTGCTTTTATATGACTACATTATCAATTTATCAATAATTGTTTTCTGGAAAAAGTTTCATTATTATGTGACTTAGATATTTACAATATTTGGACACTAATATATATATATATATATATATATATATATATATATATATATATATATATATATATATTCACTATGACTTTATTGCTAACAAATGTCTAAAACTCCTTGGCTTCGTCTGTAGGAATACTAGAGATTCTAGATAATATGAATACTTCGTATAAGGCCTGAGTAAGATCTTCTGTAGAGTATATGTCATGTGTGTGTTCGCCTATGTGCCCGGTATGCTACACATACTGAGGGTATTGAAATCATACAGAAGAAGTATGTTAGATATGTTTTTTACAAATTTAAATGGAACATCACTGCCTATGGGGACCTGCTGCGAAGACTCAAGCTGCAATCGCTTTCAAGTTGTAGGAAAGTTGCTAATATCTGCTTCTTATTTCGACTTGTAAATGGTCATATAGATTGCTTCGATCTTGTGAGTTTGATAAATTTCCGTGTTCCATCAAGATCAACAAGGGACCACTCAGTCTTCGCCCCGAAATACCGTAGATGTAACTATGGCCTATTCTCGCCGATCACTAGAATCACTAATGTCGCCGGTGAAACGAAACTTGTTTTTTTAATCTCTCTTTAAAACTTTTAAAAAAAATAATTGTTGACAGTCCACTGAGTTCTGTGAGAATATTTCCTACTGTTGTTATTGTATTGTTATAATTGTCGTTGTATTATTAAAATTTCGGTAGAAACTATGTATAAAATGGGTCCACCCGTAAATAAATAAATAAATAAATATCTCATAAATATGACGTAAATACATTTTAAATAAATATATAATAAAAGACTGTTTTTAGTCAATTTCCACTGGTTTATTTAAATTGCGATGACGCGTTTCGCTGTCGATGCAGCTTCTTCAGATCTATATTTTACACTGTCAAGTTAGGTTAATATTCACAGTTTTATATAATTTCTTAATTATAATATTACATATAATTAAATTACATTGATAGTATTTGGAAATCCACACAGATTTGGAGTTATGAGAATAAATTCAATAATGGTGAATTGCTTAAATCTACCTGGTCGTTGAGTAAGGTACCTGTAGCCTTAATCGATTTATTTGCATTGTCTCTAAAAGGTTTAGTTTTAAACCTTTTTGTTGGGTGTGTAACATTTTGAAATTCTTGTTAAATGTGTGATTTTCTGTTAAAAGATGATTAGCATATGTGGAATTAGATTTTCTATGGATGAAACTTTTTTCGTGTTCTGTAATTCTTTGTGTAAATGTACGTCCAGTTTGTCCGATGTATGTTTTAGGACACGACCCACATGTTAATTGATAAACCCCTGATTTATTGTCTTTATTGATCTGTGGTTTGTAGTTTTTAAGATTTTTCCCTATAGTATTGTTAGTCTTGTAAGCTATGTTGATATTTTTTTGATTTAAAAATTTCCCCAGTTTTTCCGTTGGTTTGCCGAAATAGTTTAAGCATTTAAAAGTGGTATTTCTGTCCTTAAAACGTGGGTATATTTCTGAGATTGCCTTGTTTCTAAGTTTTTTCCTAACGATACTATTGATTAAAGTAACCGAATAACCGTTGTTAACGGCTACTTGTTTTATGTAGTTTAATTCTTTAGTAAAATTTTCTTCTGATAAGGGGATATTAGTTAGTCTATGTATAAAACTATGATAAGCTGCAAGTTTATGATGGTTAGGGTGGTGAGAACTGTTGTGAATTGTGGTATCTGTATGACAAAGTTTGTGATATATTGCAAATTCATGTTTTTTCATGGCTTTACTGATTGTTAAGTCTAGGAAATTAATTTTCCCTTCGACTTCTTCTTCCATTGTAAAACTGATATTTCTATGTAAAGAATTAATATACTGTAAAAAGTGAGTTAATTGTCTGTCCGTACCTGTAAAGCATACAATTATATTGTCTATGTATCGATACAAGTATAGACAATTATTACTATTGTTATTATGGTTGTTAAATATCATTGTTTCAATACTGTCCATGAAAATTTCGGCAAGTATTGGACATTTTTTTTCATGGACAGTATTGAAACAATGATATTTAACAACCATAATAACAATAGTAATAATTGTCTGTACTGGTATCGATACATAGACGGGGTTTATCAATTAACATGTGGGTCATGTCCTAAAACATACATCGGACAAACTGGACGTACATTTAGACAAAGAATTACAGAACACGAAAAAAGTTTCATCCATAGAAAATCTAATTCAACATATGCTAATCATCTTTTAACAGAAAATCACACATTTAACAAGAATTTCAGAATTTTACACACCCAACAAAAAGGTTTAAAACTAAACCTTTTAGAGACAATGCAAATAAATCGATTAAGGACTACAGGTACCTTACTCAACGACTAGGTAGATTTAAGCAATTCACCATTATTGAATTTATTCTCATAACTCCAAATCTCTGTGGATTTCCCAATACTATCAATGTAATTTAATTATATGTAATATTATAATTAAGAAATTATATAAAACTGTGAATATTAACCTAACTTGACAGTGTAAAATGTTGATCTGAAGAAGCTGCGTCGACAGCGAAACGCGTCATCGCAATTTAAATAAACCAGTGGAAATTGACTAAAAACAGTCTTTTATTATATATTTGTAATGAATTTCCATCAAGTAGACGCTACAACCATCCAATATTTTAAAAAAATTCAATGAGCATTATTAATGTAGAAAAGTATATTTATTTCGAAATTTTCGATTTTTAATTTTTAAATGCACTTTTTTCAAAATGGCTAGGCACCAGATTTTAAAATTTTCCACACTTGCTCTGTATTACTACACTAAGTGGTCGCCGAAGTCACTAAAACCTGTTTCAGGCACACCGTGTATGTATATAAATTTTTTATGTTATGTACTAACACAAAACATGTTTTTAGGAGGAAAAATTGATTTCGATGATCTTAACTGGAATAAAAAATCTTACAGTCCTTTAGGAGCCTATGGACAAAGTAAATTGGCCAACATTTTATTTACGCTAGAGCTAGCAAAGCGATTAAAAGGCAAGTTAAATATATTTTTAATTTTCAGTCCTATCTATTTCTTATATTTTTATTTATCTCTATATATAGTATAACAGATGTCTGACAGAAAGTTTAAATTAGGTAGAATATAAATTATAAATTGAGTGAGTCATTTTTTAAATGTGAAAATGGCGAATTTTAAAGTATATGTCTATTTTCGATGTATATGTTCCACAATAACTTATAGTCCGTTTGTTTGGAGTTGATAGCACACAACACGGGTTATAAACATTAAAATGTCATAAACCGTAAGCGTCCGAAATTTATCTGCCAATAATTTACATTTTTAGTTTTAATCACTTTTATTTTCTACCTCTGTACAACAGTGCGACCTTTTTCTAAAAAATACTTTATTACATGCCTTCTAAACTTTACAATAAGCTATATTCTTATTCTTTAGAACTAGAAATCTACAGTGTTATAAAGCTTAATGGTACAATAAAATTATTTGAGATTTTAGCAGTTATTGGAATATAATTAACCAAATTACTTATCGGTAGGTAGGTGCTTAAGCACCTAAGTATGCAATAAAAATATTCTGTGTAAGTATAAAAATAAAGCAAAACCCTATAATATGCTTAGTTCAAATCAGAAGTGTGATGGTTTCAACTTTCAGTTTTGCTCCGGTCAAACTTCGCGGAGTCTATAAATCTGCATTTCTTCTGCGAGAAAAAATAATGATACTTAACGTCAACGAAGCCCTAGTGCATCAACAGCCAACAAGCCAAGTCCGTGGAAACCTGTGCCACCATGACGGGAGTTGGATCAGCAACTATCTTTAGATTTCTAAAAGAAAGAAAACGCCTGTCCTTGTAACCAACCTCAAAATCACAAAGGAAAGGAGCCGATGAAGACTTTAAAAACGCAATAAGAAGAAAAATGTACACCATTTTTTACTAAGAAAGAAATCCCTACACTACATAAAGTTTTGCACGAAATTAGAGACCACCAGGACTTACCAGATTTAAAAAAACGGAAATTATGGAAAATCTTTCATAGCCTGAATTTTCGTTGGGAAAAACCCAATAGAAAATCTGTTCTTATGGATAAAATAGAAATAATTTGTTGAAGAAGATAATATCTACGAGCAATCAGAAATTTTCGAGTCGAAGAAAGAAATATTTTTTATTTAGATGAGACTTGGGTTAATGAGGGACACACAGTCAAAAAATTGACAAAAACATTAAGAGTGCCAAACAAGCTAGGCTAATTATAGCATAAATCGGTAGTGAAAACAAATTTCTCGACGGTGGCCTGTTGGAATTCGAATCAAAGTCAACTAAAGATTACCATGAGGAAATGACGGCCGAGGTTGAGGTTTTTGAGGAGTACTTCCAACAAATGATTGAATGTATACCAGCAGAATCAGTTATAGTACCAGGTGTACAAGTATGAAATGCGAATTTCAGACAACAGATGGTGCACCAATGCAGTTTGTGCTATAAAGATTTGACACTGCGCCATATTGTTGTATCATCAACAAGTGTCAGACGCGCACGAGTGTGCTGTTGTGTTCAATATATCGAAATTTATACCGAACAAAGAGCATTCGCGGACAGCACAACTGCTGTTGAATCATACCGATTACTTCGAGAAGCTTATGGTGAACATGCTCCATCGCAAGATACCTATGAAAGATGGTTTCGGCGTTTCAAAAGTGGTGACTTCGATGTTGCAGACAAGGAACGTGGAAAACCGCCAAAAAAACACGAAGATGTGGAATTGCAAGCATTGTTGGACGAAGATGATTCGCAAACACAAAAACAACTCGCCGAGCAATTGGGCGTTAGTCAACAAGCTGTTTCCAATCGGCTACGAGAGATGGGAAAGATTCAGAAGACCGGTAGACGGGTACCACATGAGCTGAACGACAGGTAAGTGAAAAAGCGCAAAAAACACGTTTGACATTTTGCTCGCTCGGTACAAAAGGAAGTCGTTTTTGCATCGTACAGTTACAGGGGATGAAAAGTGGATTTATTTTGAGAATCCTAGGCGCAAAAAAGATGGGTAGACACAGGCGCACCATCCACATCAACCGCAAGACCGAATCGCTTTGGCAGAAAGACGATGCTCTGTGTTTGGTGGGACCAGAGGGGCGTGGTCTATTATGAGCTGTTAAAACCTGGGGAAACGGTTAATACTAAACGTTACCAACAACAATTGTCCGATTTGAATCGTTCGCTGCTTGAAAAAAGGTCAGAATACCGAAAGAGGCAACACAAAGTCATTTTTCTTCACTTGCTGAGCAGCGCTTTGGTTCGTACGAAGATGTGAAAAAATGGCTCGATGAATAGTTCGCAGCAAAAGGGGAAGATTTTTACTGGCGTAGTATTCACAAATTGCCCGAAAGATGGGAAAAATGTATAATAAGCGTTGGAGCATACTTTGAATAAAGCACCTTTTATCATTCTTACGAATTTAACATGTTTTTTTAGAAAAAAAATCCGCATTTCATACTTGTACATCTGGTATTAGACAATGCCCCATACCATTCTTGATTATTAAAAAGAGACAAAAATCTCAAACATAAAGAGGGTATGTTAAAAGCAGAATCCTCAAAATTGCGAAACAAAATAAGGCACAGTTCAAGAAATACGCAGTCAATGAGATGGCAAAGGAATGGAATATCACATTGCTTAGATTACCTCCATATCATTGCGAATTGAATCCCATAGATCTAATTTGAGCACAAAACAAAGGTTTCGTAGCAAGGAAAAACGCCACGTTCAAACTGCAAGATGTAAGGCAATTATTACTCGCCAGAATAGAGAGGATCAAAGAGGATAATTGGAAAAATATCATTCGACATGTTATAGAAGAAGAAAATAAAATTTGGAAACTTGACGAATACATCGGAGAAACTGTGAAAATAGAATCCTTAATTATCAATTTAAGAGAAGTCGAGTCTTGAGATTTTGATGATGATGATTGTTTTTGATTTTAATTAAAGTACAGTAGAAACTCGGTTATCCGAGGTAATGTGGGGGGGCACCCTCCTCGGATAACTGAAAATTCGGATAATCCGGATTTGTTTTTTATTCATTCAAAAAATAAACACCAATACTTTAAACCGATGTATTAACGTTTTTAACATATAAATAGGTACATACATTATAAAACAGTGAAATAGGTATCTATGCGCTTCTGTTTCATATTGCATCTTCTTTTTCTCGCTGCAATGTTTCTCCATCTATTAAGAAGAAGCAAATCCGCTGGGAGTTCGATATTCCTCAAAGCTTTTTCCAAAGAAGCAAAACCTTCTTGACGAGAGATCTTAGTGAGAGACTGTCCATCCACCGCCGCTTCATCATCGTCATCTGATTTTTCGGTTCCCTGAAAGGCATTCGTTATTTCTTCAATACTCATTTCTTCTTCTAAATCACCTGCTGTAATGCATTCAACAACATCTTCTCTTGTCACATTTTCGCAACCTTTTAATTTTTTCATTAATTCAGATAAACTTTTTTCTTTTTCTTCTATCTCGCTGTCAAAATTTGAACAGGACATTTCTCCATGGCTTCCCAATTTCAAAGCTTATTCATTTAATGGAGTATCATCTTCACTGTCATTATAGTCCTCAAAATCAATAAGTTTTGACCAAGATTTTTGAATAGTGGTAGTACGCACAGAATCCCAAGCTTGACTTACCCAGTAAATAACATTTTTCAGTGTAACCTTTCTCATCCCATTGATAATATCCTCCTTTTCTGTGTATTCTAACAGATGTTCAAGATATAAACGCCTATAATTTTTTTTAATGTTTTCGAGGATGCCTTGATCCATTGGTTGCATTATGCTGGTTACATTTGGAGGAAAAAATTTTACAACAATTTCGCCCACATGAAGTCCTTCTCCAGGGTGAGAGGGCGCATTATCCATTAACAAAATTGCTTTAATAGAAAGACGGTTGCGGTTCAAAAATTTAGTCACAGATGGCACGAACTCGTCTTCAAACCAGTTAGTCGCATCCATCCATGCGCTCTTCTGACTTTTGTAATAGACTGGTAGGGCTTTGGGTGAGATGTCTTTTAAAGCTCTTGGACGTGCAGACTTGCCAATCACCATCAGTCGGATTTTGAGCTTGCCAGAGGCATTGGAACATACCAATATAGTTAATATTTGCTTACTTCGTTTGTGCCCAGGAGCTAATGTTTCCTGTTGAAATGCCAGTGTTTTTGATGAAAGCATTTTATAATTCAGACCAGTTTCGTCGCAGTTATAAATTTGATCACATGTGTATCCACAATCTTCGATTTGCCTTTTAAAGTTCTGCTTAAACTTCTCAATTGATGACACATCAGCAGAAAGTTTTTCACCACATACAGTCAGTTTTTGTGCATCGTACCGTTTTTTTTTTTTCCAGCGGTCAAGCCATCCAGAACTGGTGGTAAACTGATCTATCTCTGGAATTGCCTACTAATCATTATTGCTTTCTATTGTAAAATTGGACCTGACAGAGGCACACCTTTTGATCTCTGTTGGTTAAACCTCATGAATAAAGCTTCGTTAACCTTTTTATAGTCGCCGGTTTTCATTGATTTTCTTCCTGAGGACGAGGAGGCTTGATTTATACACCACTCATCTATTTTTGTGCGGTTTTTTTTCCAATCTCCAACTGTTACCTCACCTACTCCATAATCTCGTGCAACAACTTTAATTGTCTCTTCTGCTTCAATTCTTCTGATGGCTTTTAATTTTTCTTCAATAGGAACGACGATTCTTTTACGCTTGTTTTGCTCCATTATAATACGACAAACAAAAATTCAAACAAAGCAGTTCGTATTAATTACTATTTACTTAACTACCAGAACTCCAACCAAATAAATTATGTGAATATACTCGTACTTCTCCGTAGTAAACGTTATAACGCACTGCATTCACGCAAATTTACATGCTGAAAGAGTCCCAAAACATTAATAGAGGAACCCCTCAAGCGGGCCAGGGGGATTCCCCGAAGGTCCCGACGATTTTACATGAAAATATGTACATACATATTTTAGAAGCTCGGTTAATACGCAGCATAGACGCGCGTACCTCGGATAATTAGGTTCTTAGATTGGCTCGGTTAATCCGGAGCTCGGATAATCGCGACTCGGTTAATCGGGGTTCTACTGTACTTATAAATCGTGAATTGTGAATTTGTATATATACATAGACCTATAGATTAAAAAATTTTTGGTTATAAATCTTATATTTCTATAACTTTAATTTTAAGATAATTTTATTTATTAAACACTAAACGCAGGTTACGCTCGGGCGGCTATGCCACCGATGAACCCTCATTTACATTTTATGACTCTATTGTATAGCAGAGGTTTTCTACCTAAAATAGGATGAATCCTTAAAAGTAATTCAAAACAGGTAGCAAAATCCAGTAAAGGCATCTCTTTTTTTTTGGGCACACCCCAACATATATTTGCATCTACAATGAGAGAATTCTGCAATCGACTCCAAACAAATACACTTTAGAGTTTTGACGAAATTTAACCCGGAGCTACAGTAGATGTTGGATTATTATATTCTATTTATTTGAAAGCGATAACAATAAATCATCTAGAATTAAGCAAATTGTTTTACCTACATTTTACCTGTAATGTAACAGTTCAACAACGTGATTGGAATACGATTTGGTGTCGGTCTAATATTCGCAATCTCCTATGTTTGAATACAATAGGAAAACGATCCTTTTTTTTGTTGTTTGGGGCTACATAGTCTAAAATAATTCTGGTCAGTGGTGGTGCGTGCGCCTGGGCGTATACGTATTATTTGCGAATAATATGAATCAAACAGTTTTATAATGTTTAAACATTTATTAGAAAAGAATAACATTTTATAATTTTATAATGAAACATTATTAAATAAAAAATGTACAAATGAGGAAATCAAACAACAATAAAAAAATTTTATTTCCGACATGCTTGAAAAACCCGACTCATTTGACTTTACATGTATAATTAACAGGTTGACTGCCGATCTATATTTTTGAGTTTGTGGTTGACGCCGGTAAGATTTTTCCAAATATTTTTATTTTATTGTGATAAATATGAATTAAAATGAGTCTTGGATGTGTTTTTTTTATGTGCCATTCAAAATATTAGAAAAAAAAAAAATTCACTCCGATCGGAGTAATCGGCATTGCAAGTGAAAATTTTTACTAGATGCCGAACACTCCGATCGGAGTGTCCAATTAAATAAGTAAAGAAATAATAAATCGAACTCATGAACTCAAAACATTTATTTCTAAATCATTTTTGTACATTTTTATGGTAATCCTCAAAGCAATTAAGGCAAAAACCTGGTTGTCCAGAGCACATTTTGCATTCATACACTGTTTGCTTTCTTATTTTATTGTTCCTGCATTCTTTACATTCCTTTCTGCTTACGCGTTTTGTTTCTTTAGTTCCTTTTTTTTCACTAACAATTTTTTCTACTTTGCTAATGCTGTGGACATTTATTTGGCCTGGGGGAATTTGCGGCAAATTAGTAATTGGTCGACTGGCTAGTAAATTTCTTATGACATCAAATCGGAAGTCATATAATCGTAACTGGTCAGACCGCGAATATTTATTGTACAAAAAATAGGCGTTTATCATGCTCATTTGCAGCACATGCATGAATAACTTTTTGTACCACCGAATGGTTTTACGGCTGCAAGGATAATATGCCATCATTTGATCCTGTCTATCTATACCGGACATAAAAGCATTATATCCAATGATTGCGGAAGGTTTTTTTCAGATTCTTGATTTCTTTTGTTTTTAAAAATGCCCATTTCGCTTCCAAATTCTGTTGAAATGTATTGAACATTGCGTTTTATCGCGCCATTTTCCGACATGCACTCCATTGCAAAACATAGATTTATTCTCACCACGTTTTAAGTTTGCACTCATTACCTCTTTCGGATTATCTTTCCTCTCAGCTCTCAGCGTACCAGTGCAGTATGTATTTTGTTGAAGTAATTTCCTGGCTAAATTAACACTATTGTAAAAATTGTCTAGATAAACAGCATGTCCCACACCCAATTTTTCCTCCAATAAATGTAAAACAATCTTTTCAGTATGTCCGCTTCCACCATAAACATCTGTCGCACCTTCGTAGACACGAAATTTCAAAATAAGTCCATTAGGCTCTGTCAGCATGTATAACTTCATACCATACTTATGACGCTTATTCTTGATATACTGTTTAAACTGAAGACGACCCCGATAAAGTACCATAGCTTCATCCAAAGACAACTCTCTTCCAGGATAGTAAATTTCTCCCATCTTGTTGTTAAAAAAATCTGCCACAAATCTAATCTTTCCTAGCCGATCTGCCGGATCCATATCTGGAGATGTAAAATGCAAACACCTCAAGATAAGCAAAAATCTATTCCTTGACATATATTTTCTAAAAACAGGTAGATTAAATAGCGGATCAGTTTTCCAATAATCGTTAAGACGGCTCAAGGATATTGTGCCAGTGTGAAGTAACAGGGCCAAAAAAATTTTTAGTTCGTCAAGAGTAAGATCTTTAAAATTAGTAATACGTGATTTTGTACTTGTTTCTGGGCGCAGCAAAACCTCGACTGCGTAAGAGTTCGTTCGTTCTACAATAGTTTGTAAAAAATCATCATCAATGATCATTTCGAAAAAATCGATAGGTGCACCCTGTCCTGGAATTTGCACCAATAATTCCTGGGTTTTCTGGAACAAAATTTGTTTTAACGCACCTCTGTCGTTTCATTTTATCTCATCAAGGCTAGGAAGTGTTTGATGACATTCTGAAAAAGGTTTTGTATGTCTGCTAATTTATAGGTCGTACTGTTTCTGGCGACTTCACCTTTAATCTTTGCCCATATATAAGTTCTATCGGATTGAGCTCGCAATGATATGATGGCAAACGATAAACTGTACTGTACTGTCTTTATTTCTGAGAACTTTAAGCATACAAAATGAACTTAGAATTAACAACACCTTTTATTCACATAAACCACAACACAAATACATACACCTTCGAAAATACACGTGGACAAAGATCAACAATTGATTACGTAATCACAAATAGAAATATTCATCCAACAAGAATACAGGACGTGAGAACTCCGCCAATTCTGGAACGAATTGCTATCTTGTAATAGCAAAAATACCAACAACCATGCAACGACTTCGTAGCGAACCCGTCGAACAAATAAGCAAAATCAATATAGAATCTCTATCCGACGACTCAACCAAATATCTATATCTATAAAGGTTAACAGAAAAAATAGCCACAAATGATATTCGAGAGTCCGATGACATAGAAATGGCATGGACAAAACTAAAAACTAATATGCTAGAAGCAGCAGAAGAAGCATTTGGAAGAAGGACTAAAAAGGAAGGGGGAAAACCAAACACAAAGCCTTAGTTCAAACAAGAAGTTAAGACATTAGCTGAAGAAAAAAATAAAATCGTACCTACAATACAGATCCAATGCTATAACATACCATAATTATAAGAATGTCAGGATCAACGAGAAGATCCAGAGAATCAAAAGAGAGCATTGAGAGAAATTTTCGAACGATATGTACGGAGGACAAAAAAAAATGGAATCTACTGAGAAATAGGAAAAAACCAATAAATGAGTATATATAAAATACAAAAATTACGGTGGAAGAATGGGAAAGATATTTCGAAAAACTCTATAGTCCATCAGAAACCAATTCATTAACACAGGAAATACAGCATGAAGATGAAAATGTTGCCCAACCAAATAGGACCATTTCCTTGAATCAAATACAGCACATGGCAGCGAAACTAAAAAACAGAAAAGCCCCAGGCATGGACGACATTAAGAACGAAATGATCAAATATGGAGGTGATAAATTACTAGAAAAATTACAGATTTTCTTTAACAAAATACTCACAGCCAAGATTATACCATCCGAATGGAAAGAAAGCATCTTGATACTAATTTTCAAAAAAGGAGAAAGGACAGATCCAAAAAACTATCGAGGTATCAGCTTAATGAGTGCGGTACTAAAAGTGTTCACTAAAATTTTAGCAGAAGAAATAATGTTAACCGGAATCTGTGAAGAACAGCAAGGGTTCAGAAAGAACAGGTCTACTATAGACGCCATAATTATAATCCGCCAAATTACCGAAAAAGCCATAGAGTTTAATAAGATAGCCTTTATGTGTTTCATCGATCTTACCTAGGCATTCGATAGGGTACGACTGACCGATGTCATAACCCTACTACAAAAAAGGGGAATTCACCCGAATATAATAAAAACTATCGAAGAGTTGAACATCAACTACCACACATATGTAAGAGTGGCAAATAAATTAAGCAATAAAATATCTATGACAACCGGAATTGGCCTAAGCCCAATCTTATTTAACATCATAATGGAAGAAATTATAAACGAACTAAAGAAAACTGGGAGAGGATATCAATTGGGAGACAAAGAAATAAAAATAATAGGCTACGCCGATGATGCAGTAATCATATCAGAAGACGAAGATAACTTACAGAGACTCCTACATAAGTTCCAACAAACAGCAAAAGTGTTTAATATGCAAATATCTGTAAAGAAAACAAAATCTCTTACAATATCTAAAGAACCGAAAAGATGCAAACTCGCGATTTATGATCAGAGTGTAGAACAAGTGATGTCCTTCAAATATCTAGGGGCAAACATAACAAGTACCAGGAACCTTAAGAAGGAAGTAAAAACTCAAACAACAAAGGCATCATTAATATCAGGATACTTAAGAGATATAATTTGGAGAAACAAATATATGAGCACCAGGAGCAAAGTAAGAATATACAAAACATGCGTAAGACCGATCATGACGTACGCGATAGAAACCAGAGCGGAGAACATAATAACAAAACGACTCCTAAGAACAATAGAAATGCGAACACTTAGATCGATAACAGGACATACCTTATTTGATCGGAAGAGAGATGTGAATAAATAAGGGAAATGTGCGAAATATAGGATGTGGTGAGATGGGCAAGGAATAGGAGAAGAGAATGGAGACACCATGTGGACAGAATGCCAAATGACCGGTTGGCTAAGGTTGCAAAAGAGAAGCGACCAAATACAGCTCGACCGCTTGGAAGACCACCAATAAGGTATGAGAGCTGGTCTTCATCATCGCAATTGTTTCTGCGAAACCTTTGAAGTGAACACAGGACATGATACTATCGTAGGAAGAAGAAGAAGAAGAAGAAGAACTTCAAGCTGTATAAGTTCTAATAATTCTTTCTTAACGCTGTCTTTTGGAAATGAAATATTTTTCTTTGTCATCGAAGATTGGACGCCCTTTTTCATCCAAGATTGGAACTCGTTCTAATTTTTTAAAATGGTAGCTTGTGTAATTTATTACAACCACAGAACCGTCTGGTATTAAGTCTATCATCTGCGAGAACCAGTCTTCAAATATATCGGAATTCAAATCTTAGTGATAATCGCCTGTTTTCTTGGATACGAATGTTAAAAGATCTCCGTCTACAAAATCAATTTCGCTTCCAATATGCGTAATTTTCTTTTTCCAATAAAAATTCATACATTTTAAAACCCTCCATAGTTTTACTCTACTCATTTTTGGTATTTCTGAGTGGTTTGTCGTAGCCGGCAGGATCATATCCAAAGTTGGAATTCGTTTTTCCATAAAAAAATCAAGGCCTTACTGCTTGTTTTGTTGTGTCTGACAGCTAAAGCTCTTTTCTGCTTGGAACAGAATAAGGAAAAAAAAGAAATATAACTAAGCTATGAAGAAGTAAAGAAGACAATAAAAATACTTAAAAGTAATAAATCTGCAGGGCCTGGGGGTGTGGTAAATGAAATGATTAAGTACGGGTCTAATAAATTACATCGAATGCTGAGAAACATGTTCCACAGAGCGATAAATGGAGAAAAAATTCCAGAGGAAGGTCAAAAGTCTGTATAGTATCTATATTTAAAAAGGGAAACCGCAGAAAATGCACAAACTATAGAGGCCTAAGCATAATATCGAGTATGGGACGCTTCTATGGAAAAATTATTAAAAATATAAAAGGAAAAATTGGAGAAGATCAAGCAGGCCGTAAGGCCGGAAAATCATGTATAGACCACATATACACTATAAAACAAACAATGAAAAAAAAAACTGGCAAAGAATAGAGAAATTCATCTAGCCTTCATAGACATAAGAAAGGCCTATGACTCAGTACCAAGACAAAGATTATGAAACGCAATGAAAGAAATAGGCAATGACAAAGAACAATATACGCAGTAAAAGCTCTCTACGAAAACAACACAGTGAAAATAAAAATAGGACATAAAATAGAGAAGAGACTCCAAACATCAAAAGGCCTATTACAAGGATGCTCTACATCCCCAACACTATTCAAAATATACCTCGAACAAACATTAAAAAAATGGAAACAAAAATGTAGTGGAATGGGAGTCCCAATACGAGCAGATTACTTATATACTCTAAGTTTTCGCAGACGACCAAGTAATTATAGCGCAAGAGGAGGAAGACCTCAGTTATATGGTAAAAAAACTGAAAGAAGAATACACTAAAGCAGGGTTAGCAATAAACTTTGATAAAACGGAATATCTAACAACAAAGGAGGGAAATGCGGAGAATCTAGAAGTCGATAACGAAACAATAATCAAAGGAACCGATAGATTTAAATATTTAGGAACCATCATTTCAAAAAAACGCAATATCAGAAGAAGAGATCAAAGCTAGATTAGGACAAACGCGGACATGCATAAGACAATTAAATTCGATCCTGTGGGACAAACACATTACAAAGAGAAACTCTGATGAGGCCATCAATTTCTATATTAGCACCAAATTTCAACTTTCTACGTCAAATAGTTTCGGAGAAAATCGGATGTGACAGACGGACAGACACCAAAGTGATCTTATAAGTGTTCCGTACGAAAGACTAATTATACGATTTTTTCATTACAGTTTGTCTATTAGTTGGCCAATTACAGCTGTTTGAGTGACACAACTTTTGATTTTTGCAGAACAATGGAACAAGAAGAATTTCGTATGTTGATTAAACATTTCTTGAGAAGTGTTATGGTACTTCTGCTCCGCCGAAAGCCACTATATGTCGATAATTTAATAAACTTAAATGTGGTCGTACAAATGAGTCAATCACTCTAAAAAACAAAAAAACGACGCACCATATTGTTCCGACTGTCCGCGAAGTGAAAGTAAGAGAGATAGCTGATATTGTGAAGATCTCAGCAGAATGCGCGAGGCATATTTTGCATAAATATTTGCATATGAAAAATCTATGTTCCCTAAGGGTGCCGCGTATTCTCACGATAGATCAAAAACAGCAACGTGTCGAAGATTCAGAACGCTGTTTGGCACTGTTTTGGCGTAATTCGAAGCAGTTTTTGCATCGATTCATAACAATGAACGACATGTGGATCCATCACTGCACGCCTGACTACAATAGGCAGTCCAAAAGGTAGCTGGAACCGCATGAAAGCCGATGAAAGCGTCCAAAAACATAAACGTCAGCTGGAGAGGTTTTAGCAAGTATTTTTTGGAATGCACATGAAATATACAGATCAACTATCTTGAGAAGGGCCGAACAATTAGCGGAGACTTATTACATTGGTTTGTTGGACCGTTTTAATGGTAAAATTCGGAAAAAAAAAAAGCCGCATTTTGCGTAGAAAAAAGTGTCCTTTCACAAAGATAATGCACCAGCTCACAACTCCATAAAATCGATGATAAATCTGGACCAATTGGGCTATTAACTGCTTCCTCATCAGCCGTATTCACCAGATCTGGCCCCCAGCGATGATTATCTCTTTCCAAATTTGAAAAGGTCGCTCCAGGGAAACAGATTTAGCTCAAATGAGGAAGTCGAATGGGCAACTAAAGCTTATTTTAGAGACCTCGACAAATCCTATTATATGGAAGGTATCCAAATGTTGGAAGATTGCTGGAATAAGTGTTTTGCTCTTGAAGGAAACTATATTAAAGAATAAAAGAAATAAATCTAAAATTAACGCGGTAGAGATGGAGTATTGGAGAAGATGTTGTAGAGTGACACGTATAGAGAGAATTACAAATGAAGAAATAAGAAGCAGAATGAACATCAAAGAGAACGCAATAAACATCATTGAAGAAAAACGATTAAAATGGTATGGACACATAAGACGGAGCGAAGATAATAGGTGGATAAAGAAAATAACGGAGTGGAGCCCTATAGGGAGAAGAAAAAGAGGAAGACCCAGACGATCATGGAGAGACAATGTGGACGAGGCTATGGAGGACAGGGGTCCAATAGATGGAGACTGGGAAGATAGAAACGGATGAAATCAGAGGCTGAGAGAAGGAAGACAGCGTCAACTGTAGAACAACCTTGATATATATATATATATATATATATATATATATATATATATATATATATATATATATATATGTATATATATATATATATGTATATATATATATATATATATATATATATATATATATATATATATATATATATATATATATATATATATATATCTTTTTTGGAGAATCTATACCCCGTATCCTTTTCTTCTCTTAAAGTTCTGTAAACTGTGGCTTTACCAACTCCGGTCATTAAAGAACATTTTGTCACACAATTGTCCACACTTAAATCACAATTTTGATCGTTTTTAACGTGGTCAAATACATTTTTAACTATACACTGCCCGAACTTTTGACGTTTCTCTGGAGAAGACATTTTGTTAATACACTAACTGACTTGTCACTAACTGGCTTGACACTTGGGCATGCTGCTCTAAATATATATTTATAGTTGGGACAACAGGAAGATATGTGAATAAAATGATTTGATCGGCAATGAAACATCGTTACAAAATCACTGTTACCTGAAAAATACCTGGGAATAGATAGCACGCCTCTATTATAGGTCCGCCGGTCGATCCACTGGCATTTTTATTACTATCAGTTTCAAGTATATAGAGTATAGGCTGGTTTTTCTTTATACTTTGGTTTAGAGTGAAAGAATTCGAATTAAATGCGTATAAATATATAATAAAAGACTGTTTTAGTCAATTTCCACGGGTTTATTTAAATTGCGATGACGACATTTTACACTGTCAAGTTAGGTTTAATATTCACAGTTTTACATAATTTCTTAATTATAATATTACAACTAATTAAATTACATTGATAGTATTGGAAAATCCACACAGATTTGGAGTTAGGAGAATAAATTCAATAATGGTGAATTGCTTAAATCTACCTGGCCGTTGAGTAAAGAACCTGTAGTCCTTAATCGATTTATTTGCATTGTCTCTAAAAGGTTTAGTTTTAAACCTTTTTATTGGGCGTGTAAAATTTTGAAATTCTTGTTAAATGTGTGATTTTCTGTTAAAAGATGATTAGCATATGTTGAATTAGATTTTCTATGGATGAAACTTTTTTCGTTTTCTGTAATTCTTTGTCTAAATGTACGTCTAGTTTGTCCGATGTATGTTTTAGGACATGACCCACATGTTAATTGATAAACCCCTGATTTATTGTCTTTATTGATTTGTGGTTTGTAGTTTGTAAGATATTTCCCTATAGTATTGTTAGTCTTGTAAGCTATGTTGATATTTTTTTTGATTTAAAAATTTCCCCAGTTTTTCCGAAATAGGTTAAGCATTTAAAAGTGGTATTTCTGTCCTTAAAACGTGGGTATATTTCTGAGATTGCCTTGTTTCTAAGTTTTTTCCTAACGATACTATTGATTAAAGTAACCGAATAACCATTGTTAACGGCTACTTTATGTAGTTTAATTCTTTAGTAAAATTTTCTTCTGATAAGGGGATATTAGTTAGTCTATGAATAAAACTATGATAAGCTGCAAGTTTATGATGGTTAGGGTGGTGAGAACTATTGTGAATTGTGGTAACTGTATGACAAGGTTTGTGATATATTGCAAATTCATGTTTTTTCATGGCTTTACTGATTGTTAAGTCTAGGAAATTGATTTTCCCTTCGACTTCTTCCATTGTAAAACTGATATTTCTATGTAAAGAATTAATATACTGTAAAAAGTGAGTTAATTGTCTGTCCGTACCTGTAAAGCATACAATTATATCGTCTACGTATCGATACCAGTACAGACAATTATTACTATTGTTATTATGGTTGTTAAATATCATTGTTTCAATACTGCCCATGAAAATTTCGGCAAGTAATGGACTTAATGGACTCCCCATAATTAACCCTTCCTTATTATTGTAGAATGTATTGTTAAATGAAAAATAATTTTGTCTTAGGCAAGTTCTTAATAAATTAATTATGTCCATTTTTATAACTTGATTTACTTTGTTTTTTGTTAATAGGTTCTCTATTAAAATTATTGTTTCGTCTGGGGGAACACTTGGAAATAAGTTTTTGACATCGAAAGAGACTAATTTAAAATTATCTGGTATTGTTATATTGTTAACATTATTCACGAGTTCGTATGAGTTTTTGATACTATATTTAGGTTCAAATTTGGTATGATATTTGATTAAATCAGTTAAAAAGGATGGGTGGTCAAGTTTGTGTAGTTTTAATTTTATCTTTATCGTGAATGATACTTTTAGCCTGTTCAATTTGTTGTTTTATTTCTTTTTGAAAAATATTTATTGGATCGATCTTTATTTAAAATTTCGTACTTTCCTGTTCTGAAAAAATCTAAAGTTTTATTAATATAGTCAATTTTGTCTATTGCTATTACTGTGTTACCTTTGTCTGCTTTGGTAAAGATTGCATCATTTTGTTTTTCTTTAACCATCCAAAATTTAAATGCGTATAGTCTGAATTAATATGTAAATATACTTCAGCAATAAGATGCTGATGTGGTAAGTTACAATGCATTGTACCAAGTACGCTCACCTAATGTTCCATCGTAGGCTAACACAGCAGCCACAACCCAACAGAGTGGTTGACAACATCAACACTTCAACGTAGTGGCTTGGTTTTCGAGGAATGTCCCCCATGCATATTTCCATTTTGTTTTCTTCTTTGTCGATCCTAGCCCGACTTATGAGCCGTAATACGGTGAAACGCATCTCGGAATGGATTTCACACATAAGAAAACAGTAGGTAGACTGCTGTAATATGGACTTTGTCTATTTTCAGTAGTTTTACAATAAACCAAAGATACTGATATATAACTAACCGTTTTTTGTTTCAGAAAACAATATAACTAATGTCACTGCATACTGTCTCCACCCAGGAGTGATTAATACAGAATTAAATCGTCACGTCGGTTCTGTATACGGTACCTTAACGGGTTTTGCTTATAATTCAATTGGCTGGGCAATGAAAACTCCAGAACAAGGAGCTCAAACGACTATTTACTGCTCGGTGGACGAGAAATGCGCTGATGAATCAGGACTATATTACGCGGAATGCGCCAAAAAGAAGCCTTCAAAAGCTGCGAGAAACGAGGAAGATGCCAAAAGACTATGGGAAGAAAGTTTGAAGTTAGTTGGTTTACCGGAAAATTACGATCCATTTGTCAAATCTTAAATTTTTTTTGATGTACTGTTATGAATAAGATCTAGGTTAAGTTTTTTTTCATAAAGTCACAAATATGCTTTATTTCTTTGAAGACCGTTGGCTGACTAATAAAAAATCTTATGAATACAATGGAAGTTTAAAAAAAAATTATTACTGAAATATGTTTTTCTTTAAAATACATACGAAAGGTTGTTTTAAAAGTATCCGACCTTATTTTGGCTAGATCGCTTAACAGTCATGTATCTCTTGAAATATTATCCGGATTTAGTCATACTGACGAGCGTTTGAAAGGTAATACGAGGATGGACTGAAAAGTTCGCGGCCTAGTTCAGAAAACAAAATAAAATACGTACAAAAATATTTTTATTTTTCGACCTAATTTCCATCATGCACTTCTTCCATCTGCTTACAAAAACTTCCACACCTGTTTCAAAAATCTTCATTTCGTGAAAATTTCTGGCAACCGAGGTGTTTTTTTAGATTTGGAAACAGATCAAAGTCCGAAGGTGCCAAATTAGGAGAATAAGCCGAGTGGGGCAGCAATTCGAAACCACAATCACGAATCTGAGCCATAGACTCAACAGACGTGTGAACGCGAGCGTTGTCTTGATGGAACAACAAAACTTTCTTTCTCAGTAATCCTGGGCGTTTCTCTTTAATTTCTAGACGTATACGACGCAAAAGAATGCAATAGTAAGTCGAGATTATTGTTTCGCCTTTCGGAAGGTAGTCCAGCATAATAATATCTTTAGCATCCCAAAAAAATGACGCAATCACTTTTCCAGCCGACAGAATTACCTTCGATTTCTTAGAGGTCGGTTCACCAGATTTTTTCCTGCTTGGATTGTTGTTTTGACTCTGGAGTATAGTGGTGAACCCAGGTTTCGTCCATTGTCACAAATATGTTAAGAAAAATCTTACGGATCAGCCTCAAACATCTCCAAACAGTCGCGAAAAATCGTGATTCGAATTCGTTTTTGTTCAACTGAAAGTAATTTGGGGACCCATCTAGCGGAAATCTTAGAAAATCTGAGTTCGTTGGCAATAATGTTTTGTGTTCGTTCATACGAGATGCCTATGGTGCCTGCAACCTCCCTGATAGTTAATCTACGATCTTTCAATATGAGATCACACACTTTGCCGATATTTTCTTCAGTTGTAGACATCGTGGGCCGGCCAGAGCGAGGGTCATCTTCGATGCTCTCTCGTCCGCGTTTAAATTCTGCAACCCATTTTTTCACAGTTGTGTATGACGGAGCAGATTCCCCTAGTGTTGTTTTCATATCATCGTGGATCTCCTTTAGTGTTAATCTTTTTTTAAACAGGCACGTTGTTCAGTTTTTTCCATTTTTCCAAAAATGCTGCACTTGGTCTCACTAAACTCGTTCTAACCTATAAACCACACTTTTACACTGTGACAAAAGTATAAACTTATTGAGAGTACTATAATAAAAATATTATAATTATTTTTTGGTGAGGCCGCGAATTTTTCAGTCCATCCTCGTATTTTCAGAAAAAAGTTATTATATTTACTAATTCAGTCCAAATTTACATCGTTTTAAAATGACGTATTAAAGTTGTAGATGGCGCATATTTTACCATCTGTCCAGAAAATTACCTGTCTTACTGTGTATATTAGAGTAATAAAGAATAATTTTTACAAATTAAATAATATTCTGGTGTAGGACATTGTAGTCACATAATTGTTTTTCTAAATTTTTGTTCAGTTAAACTTATTTTAGTTGTTATGACTGTACATTTTTTATTTATATTTTGGTTTATTTATATAACTAGCTCTCTATTTCGTTTATATTTTTTCCGCAGTCCTTAATTTTGTTTTTAATTTAATTATCTACCTGTATCTGTAAAGTTTTAGTACTATTTATGTTTTTTTTTTCCTTTTTGTGCCAGTTTTATTTTTATAAAATCACTTCGGGGTCTGTCCGTCTGTCTGTCTGTCACACCCGATTTTTTCAGAGATTATTTGCCGTACAAAGTTAAAATTTGGCACTAATATAGGAATTGATAGCCTCATCAGAGCCGTGTAGTTTTGAAAGTTAAATTTTGATTTAAGAGCTTAGTTTTGGGGTGTCAAATGAAAGCTTGTAAAAACATGAGTTCAAAAATATATATAATGTAATAATTGTGCACACTTTTCTGTGTATTATTTTTAAAAAATTGCAAAAAATCATCGTCCCCCCGCTTATATCAAAAAGTATTTATCAAAAAAATTTGAAAAAATTTTGGAATATTCTCCACAGGGTGTAGATTGAACAAAAATTATCACGATTGCATTAGTTTTAATAACACAGATCAACACGAATTTTGACTTTGATAAGAGGGTATGAAATTTCGATAGATTTAACGACAGTTAGACGAAAAAAATATATATGGCCTGAAAAAGTTTGCTTTTGTATCCAGGAGAACGGTTGAACAGTATTTTAAAAAATCCATAGTTTAAATTTTTATTTATTGATAAATCGAAACAAATATATTTATATATGATTTTTATCAACTTTTACTATCATATCAAATTACAAAATAGCGGAAAAAAGTTTAAAAGTGAACCCTATTACTTTTTCTTTCATGTTTATAAGTACTTTCTCTCACTAAATCCCAAATGTAGTCCCCCATCTTATTTTCGTTGTATTGGCCCTGATAACGTTGTTCGAAGTTCACAATATCTTGATGAAAATGTTTTCCTTGTTCTTCTGAGTACACCCCCGTGTTGTTTTCAGAGTTATCTAAATGAGCGTGCAGCATATGTACTTTTAGAGACATTCTGCAAACCCATGGTTTTAAAGTTTTCTAACATGTTTTCAACTAGCTCTTGTTAATTCTCAACTTTGTTATTCCTTAAAAATCCAGAGACTAGTGCTTTAAAACTATTTCAACTCTTTTTTTGAGCACTAGTAAATAATTTTGGAAAATTTTTTTTAATTTGTGGACCAACAAAAATTCCAGCTTTAACCTTTGCTTCTGACAACTTTGAAAAAAAGTTTTTAAAAACGTAAAAGCTTCAGATTTTTCATCTAGCTTTTTACGAATTGTTTCATAATCCCTAACTTGATGTGTAAAGGCGGCATTAATATATATTTTTCAGGTTCAGCAATAGGTTCACATTTAACATTTTGTTTTCCAACCCAAAATTCCGTTCTTAGTGGCCATGATCGTTGAACATAGTGTTGAGCATCCGCTCTACTATCCCACAAACAGAGATAACACGGATATTTTGTATATCCACCCTGTAATCCCATTAAAAATCCTACCACCTTAAAATCTTCAATGAACTGCCACTTATACTCTTGATATTTTAAAGCTTCGAGTAAAATTTTAACACTTTAATAGTTTTCTTTTAGATGTACAGAATGAGCGACCGGAAGAGATGGAAATTTATTTCCGTTATGTAATAAAACGGCTCTCAAACTTTTCGTCGAGCTGTCAATAAATAAACGCCATTCACTGGGCACACAGGGCATCCCAATTGCTTCAAACAAACCTCTTATATCGTTACAATAACAAAGTCCACCTTCTTTGGTGAAGAACGTAGCAAATGTCTCATGCCGACTTCGTTGATCATCTTCGTTGACATCAATAAGCAAATTCCATTGCTTCAAATAGAACTCAAAAGCTCTGCCTTACTTTTCGGCAAATTCAAATCTCTTATTAAGTCATTAAAGTCTTCTGAGGTAAGAAAATGGGGTTTCGGTGGTTCCTGTGACAGTACAAATTCTTCATCTTTAATATTTTTATTTGAACTCTGAGATGAGCTTGACTGAGACAATTTTTTAGGAGGTTCAGGTACTGGAAGTTGTGGGCTATGTGAGATTGGAGCAGAAGATGAAGCAAGGTCAGGATATTCGATGGGTTTCGCATTTTTGCCTCTATGTCTTTTAGCTGGATTTACTACGCAAAAATAACAGTCATTAACGTGGTCTTTTGGCTCTCGCCAAATTCTCGGTATTGCGAATTTCAATACTCCGTTTTTCACCTCGATACCAACCTGAAATAAATAAAGATAAAAATAAACATATTTATATTTTTTTTTACTAAAAATTGTTTACCTTCTAAACATCTTTTGCAATTACCACAAGCAACATGTGGAGCCTAGGGCTTGTCTAGATTCCGAACAGGGCAGTTGAAATAGGCTTTGTAGGCTTCACAAAGCATTTCACATGCGTTAAAATAGAATTTTATAACTCGTACTTTAATAAATATACCATATATATAACAAAATGCATCAGCATCATATTTACATTTTCTCGACGACATTTTAACCTCTTTAAGTCTTCTACAAAACAGTCAATTGTTGTTTATCACTTAAGTAACATCTGTGGACACTGTGTGAAAGTTACGACCCGTTTATTTTTTCGCGGTATTTTTAAATATACTAGAACTTCAAAAAAAGTATTATTATCATAACTACCACAAAAGCAAACTTTATATGGAATATGGGTACTTTTCCTTTATTTTGGAGCATAATGAATAGAAAAATCATAAAATAAATTTTAGGACAAAAACAAAAAAATTTTGTGTAATTTATCTAGTAAATAAAAAAAAAATTGAAGGTCATGAGTTTTAAGTAAAGATCGGAAAAAAACTTTGTTGAAAACTCATTTGGGGCGCGTTTTGTGAAGTCACTGATCATTTTATACCAACACATTTTTATTTTAAAAGCAATCATCGTACGGAACACTAATTGCACAAGTCCAACTTGCACTTTGCCGGTTATTATTATTATTCTTGTGTGATTATTTATTATTATATTGCATGTTGCTTTATTTATTATTAAATTGGATGCGGTGTTGTGGCCTACGTAGCTTTTATATTTAGTTAGTTAATTTTACTTTGTGCTATTTTATATTTTAACTGATTTTATTTACGGGTATAACAGGGGTTACTAGGACAGTTACCATCATCTTCTAATTTTAGTCGTTTTTTTTTTTTTAGTTTTACGTTGATGAGTCAATAAACTTATATCTTTTTAATTTATTTTATTAATTCCAACCCAAAAACATTCATTGCGTGGACAATACGTGGTAAATAAAACATTAACGAGACTTTCTTTTCTGAGAGGAGAATAATTTTCAGAGCAAGTACCAATAAAATATACAATGTAAGGTAGATGAGGGTAATAACGCCCACCTAATATATTTATTTTAAATTTTAATTCAATGTTAATTATAAGAACAAAAACAATTTATTTCAATAATCTTCATATAATAAGTATCAATAAAACAATATACATTCGTGTTTAAAAACTCACCAAAAATTAAAAACGTTTTTTTTGAAAAAAATGTGGTTCTGGGCTTTATAACCCACACGTGTGTATCTTCGTATGCATTATTAATTTACGTCTCTCCTACTTTTTATTCTTATTTTTGCTGTAAGCATCCGATGGTCAGAGCTAATGCTTATCGTGTTCAGGACTGTCGTGTCGATCATAATATTCTTGTCATTTGATAAAACGTAATCAGTTTCGTTTTTTGTTATACCACCTGGGCTTTGCCATATCCATAGTCTATGTTCTGGCTTTTGGAAAGATGTATTCATAACGTATCAGTTATTTTCATTTACAAAATTTGATAATATTTCTCCTCTGCTGTTCCTCGTATCCAAGCCAAACTTCCCGACACACACACACACACACAGATTCTGAGTTTCCTCTAATCGCCTGGGGTACTGCCTTTTGGAAATTCGACATACAGTAATACCCCGCTTTACGCGAGGGATACGTTCCGAAAAAAATCGCGTTAACTGAAATTCGCGTATATCGAGGTTTATGATTAAACATAGTCAAAATTTAATACAAAAAAATACAAATCATTTTAATCAATCACTTTAATTCTAAGAACACTTTATGCAATACATACTCTTATTTTTTTACGGAAAAATACATCTATTGTCTTTTGGGTAACGTTTTGTTTACGTTCTTGTAAAATACGTTCATAACACCCAACACTGTTTTTAATTGTTTGACACACGGTCAAGACACGGTCATCATTATTGTCTATACTCTGCAATATGTCCAAACCTGAATAAATTTTTGAAAGTGCATTTTGTATTTCCCCTGAAGATAAAACTTTCTCTTCTACTTGTTCTTCCTCATCGTAGATAGGATTATTCTGTAACTCGATCAGATCTTCATTGCTAATAGGATCGTCGTGCGTTGCTACAAGTTCTACGAGATCTTCTACCGTGACATCTTCAAGTTCAGACCCCTCAATCATTGCAGCAATGTCTTCAAGCACTTGTCTCTGCATCTGGACAATTCTTCTAGGTGCTTCCACTACATCTGGCCAAAGATTACGCCACACCCCATTCATACAACTCATTTTAACTTCCTTCCAAGCCTCTTCTATGTTGTGAATAGACTTCATAATGTTGTATGACTTCCACCACTCTCGCATAGACTGTCTTCCTTCCCCGTCAGTTTCATGAATTAGTTGGCTAAAAGTGCGGCGATGGTAATAAGCTTTGAAGTTTGCTATTGCTCCCTGGTCCATAGGTTGTAATATTGACGTAGTGTTTGGTGGAAGGAACTTTACGTACACTTTTAAGTCTCTGGGCGTATCAAGTGAGGTTGGATGTCCTGGGGCATTGTCTAAGAGTAATATAACTTTAGGTTCAAGCCCATTTCTGTCACAGTATGATTTGACTGATGGCAAAAAACTATTAGAATACCATTCTTGAAAAATTTCCCGTGTAACCCACGCCTTTCTGTTTGATCGCCACACAACTGGTAGACTTGTCTTGTCTGTGCCTCGCATTGCACGGGGTGTTTCTGAATGGTACACTAGTAAAGGTTTCAGTTTGAAATCACCAGTGGCATTACCACCCAGCAGAAGTGTTAGTCGATCTTTCGCAGCTTTGAAACCACTGGCTTGACGTTCTTCCTTAGAAATGAATGTTCGAGATGGCATTTTTTTCCAGTAAAGTGCGGTCTCATCAACATTGAAGATGAGACAAGCAGGAATTTTCTCTCGTCTAACGAAGTCTTGAAACTTGTCTGGAAACTCAGCTGCAGCTTGAATGTCCGCGCTGGCCGCCTCGCCTGTTATGTGGATATTGTGAAGATTAGAACGCTGCTTGAACCGATGGAACCAGCCTCTGCTGGCAGCAAAAGTCGGAGTGGCACTCCCTTCTCCTTCTTTTGTTTTCAGCATCTCATACAAAGATTTTGCTTTTGTGCATATGAGATCTTGACTTAGTGGTGTGTTCTTTCTTATTCAAATCTTCGATCCAGACTGACAGTAATTTCTCCATTCTTTCTAAGATAGATGATCTCGAACGAGAAAGTTTTGTTGCACTTATAGGTGTTGAACCTTCGCTGGAGATTTTTAATTTTTTTCCCGATTTTTATAAATCGTTCTCACAGTCGATTCTGAGAGTCCAAAATCTCTCCCAACAATTGTTGCTTTGCCTCCATTTTCCATTCTTCTTAACACTTTCATCTTCAATTCCAAAGTGACGCTTTTACGCTCTTTTTTCTTTACAGGCGGCATTTTTAACGTAGGGTTAAATTATGTATGTATGTATCTCCAATAAATATTAAAACAAAACTGCCAGCCGACCGAACTAACATTACGGAACAAATGAACACACGAAACGAACGAGGAAATCCCCATAGAACAAAGTCGAAGGACAGGGAATTCCCAATTCTTCAAAGAGAATATTCAGAGAAAGCGGGGATCCCCCGCGACCATAGAGAAGTTAATGACTACATGAGCGCGAAATTTGAAATTCGCGTTATAGTGAAACCGCGCGTAACGGGGTCGCGCTAAGCGGGGTATTACTGTATTCATTGTTCATATTGGAGTTTTTAGCCATTCCCTTACGCCGGCCAAATGTGTTGACTTAGGGTGATGAGTTAAAAGGATGGTATGTGTTGAAGGATTAATGTTTTTATGACATAATGTCCCCCATATTAGGAGGTGGGAGGAGATTAAGGCTGGCATTGGCAGGGTCGCGTCCCTGAAGAATATCTCTCCTCTGCCGGGATCGGAGAAGAGTATATATCCGCTATCAAACAACCAATTTAAAAGTTTATCTTACCAACATAGAATTTTTATGGATGAGTTAATATAGGGTCTGTCCCAAAAATAAGTAGAATAAATCTGGGAAAAAAAACTATTACAAATCAAAATACAAATTACTAAAATTCTTCAAAATAGTACCCTTATACATCGACGTTGCCAGCGCCTCTGCCAGTCGCAGTACGCTTCCTGGAAGGCGTCCATGTGGACCTCGTTCAGGCACCTCCTCACGACCTCTTTGACATTATCCAGCGTTCCAAATAGGTTACCTTCCAAACTCCTTTTTATTTTTTGGAAATAAAAAGAAGTCCCTCGGTGCCACATCGGGGCTGTAGGGCGACAGGGGCAGCGTTCTCATGGCTAAATCTTCCTTAAGAATGCAATGCATTGTGGTTCTTGGAATATTGCACTCTTCTGCTAACATTCTGACACTCAGGCGCCTATCGGAATTGAGCATGACTCTCACTTCTTGCACATTTTCGTCGCACAGTGTCGTTGACGGACGTTCCTCGTCGTTGCTCCATGGAAAGTGGCATCGACCCTCGAACAGGGGTCCAGTCTAGCAGCGATCCACACACTGTAACGGCCCGCAGGCATAGGATGCGGGTCGTGTTGCTGCCCGACGATCTGTCACCACCTTTCCCACCATAAATCGCCCCACTCCAGCCGTCCGCGTCTTCGGAAAAAAAATCATTCTACTTATTTTTGAGACAGACCCTGCATATTGATAATGATAAAAGTAATGTTGCGACCACCAACAGGAACGACTTCCTGATTACAACGTTTTTTTTTTGATTTCTCCTGTCACATGGCAGTACTAAAAAAGAATCCAGTACATGCAGCATGTTTTTATATTTTTCACTGCATATGTCCTAATTCGCCATATACCATATTCGCCTAATGGAAATTAAAACTGCTCTAAAATCAACTTTAAAAATTTAATATTACTTAGCAATTATTTACATATGTTATTACTATATACACGGTACGCATAATAGAATGACGACAATTTGAAAAATTATTTTATCAACTTAGAATTTTTATAAATGAGCTAATATATTGATAATGATAAAAATAATGTTGGTTCCACCAGTACGAACGACTTTCTAACTACATCGTTTCATTTTGATTCGTCCGATCACCTGGCTATTTCCAGAAACGTATGTTTTTATATTTTTCACTGCATATTTCATAAATAGCCATCTACCATATTCCCCTAATAGAAATTAAAACTGCTCGAAAATTAGCCTTAAAAATTTATTATCACCCAGCAATTATTTACATATGTCAAAATTATATACAAGGCATGCATAATACTATGGCACCATTTTTAATGTACAAATTTAAAAAATTATTTTATCAACGTAGAATTTTTATGGATGAGTTAATATATGTATGTACTAGTCGTGCCCGCGGCTCCGCTCGCGTGGACTTGATTCACCTTTATCGTCACTGCTTATTCGTTATGTTTATATTATTATTATATAGCTCGAGGGGCCTTAGAGGCCCATGGCTCGGTTGCATACTTGTCTCCAGTTCTTTTTTGTCTCCTGTTAGCTTTTCCCCAGTGCGGGATTCCCATCAACTCCGGATCTTGCTTTACTACCTGAATCCATGTAGATCGAGGTCTATCCTTGCCTCTTCTTCCAACCACTCCTCTTATTAGGGCTTGCTTTGCCTGTCTTTCTTCCTTCATCCTTGCCAGGTGTCCCAACCATCCTAATCGCTGGCTTATAATGATTTGGCTTATAAGGGGTTTCCTATATAGGCATTTTAATTCGTAGTTTGTTCTTCTTCTCCACAGTCCCTCTTCTTTCCTTCCTCCGTAGATTCTTCTCAAAGTTTTCCTTTCCCACACCTCCAACGTCGCCTTTTCTCTTGCATTCAGTTTCCATGTTTCGCATCTATATGTCACCGTGGGTCTGACAACTGTCGTATATATTCTTTCTTTTGCTTTTCTTGATACATTCTTTGATTTCAATATTGGATTCATTGCCTCAAACATCTGTGTCCTTTCGCTATTCTTTCTTGTATCTCCGTCCTTTCATGTCCACTCTCTGTTATTGTTACTCCCAGATAATTAGATTTATCTACTTTTTCAAACATATATCTAAGTTGTTAATTATATTTAAACTTTTGTTGTTTTTATTATCCTTCTTCTTTGTAATTTCCATGTATTTTGTTTTTGCCTCATTTATCTTTAGTTCTCTCATCCTTCCCCTTTCTTCTATCCTACTTATGGCTTTTTTGAGGTTCTCTTTTGCTCTTGCAATCACTGCTACATCATCCGCATAGGCCAAGCATTGGCAGGTTTGTTGGTATATCGTTCCATTTGTTTTTATTTCTGACTCCCGGATTATCTCCTCTAGTACCAAATTAAACTGACATGTCGACACTGGTTCCCCCTGTTTTAATCCTCTTTTCACCTTAAGGGGGTCACTACCGAGGTCAATTTACATTGAAAAGTAAAACCCATTTTCTCAGCAACCGTTCATCCTATTTCAACGAAACTTTTGCACACTTATTATTTATTATTATATAAATTTAATGGGACTAAGGGTTTAAAGAAATAATTTAAATTACATTTTCTAGAAATTTTGAAAGTTCATGAATTTTATTTGTATGTTTGAATTGACGCGGTAAATTACCAGCTGTTTCATTTGACATTTCCTTAGTCCGAACTGTAGACAGTGTTGCCATGGATATTTAAAAAAAAAAAATAGCTCAATAACTTTTATAGTTTTGAAGATAATGGGGCAAATGTACAAAAAAGTCAATTTTTCAGGAGAGCCGAAAAAACTAAAAAGTTGTAGTTTTGACTGCTTTTTTTGTTATAATCAACTTTTTTAAATTTATTTCTAGAGTGTTTGTCTTCTTTTTTTTTGCAAAAACAAGTTTGGCAACACTGATTGTTTACAACAAAATATGTTTTTTCCAAATTTTTTTTTTTTAGTTTTGTTTTGTTTGGTTATATTTTACGTGAGAGATTGTTTTTGTTTACATAGTTACAAATTTTTTTCCTGTTTTCTGTTACTATTGCTGTTTTAAATTTTATTATATTGTTATTTTATTATAGTTTTTTTATTATTGTTTTGTGAAGAAAAATGACTAAGCCAAAGACTAGCTTCAAGAGCAAGAAAAGGAATAAACCTTTTAGTGGGACACATATTTCTGTTGCTCGTAAATTGGTCATGTCCTTACCATCTGTTGAATCAACACCATCAACCTCATCTGAAAATCGTACACCTTCTTCTTCAAAAAAAAACTAGGTAATCAAAATAAATTTGAGTCATTCATGAGCAACCATGCGTATGATTTGGTGGATGTTGGAGAGCTGAGTAAAGCACTGAACTCAACAGTGGACTGCAAAAAATGTGGTGGTGAAATCACCCTAAGTGTTTGTTTGAGAAACGGTTTGGCATCCACTATAAAGATTGTTTGTCAGAATTGTCAAGTCCTAAATAAACTAAGGAACTCCAAGAAACTGGATTATGAACTCGAAGGTAAATCTATGAAATTAGATACAATAAATATTAGATTTACTTATGCACTTAGGTGTACTGGTAAAGGATTTGCTGGAGCTAAACTTCTTTGTGCTATGATGAACATTCCTCCTCCACAAAGCAAGCACTTTTTGCACCAAAATGTTATTCGTTCAGTTCTTGAAGTAGTTGGAAAAGATATAATGGTGGCTGCCGTAGAGGAAGCCTGTATTTCAAACAGTGGCAACAGGGATTTGGCCATCTCACTAGATGGCAGTTGGCAAAAAAGGGGCCATACTTCTTTGAATGGCGTGGTCTCTGCTGCGAGTGCTGACTCAGGCAAAATAGTGGATATTGTGGTACTCTCCAAACACTGTCGTTGTCCACTAAAATTTCAGAATACACATAATGAAAATTGCATAGCCAATCATAGTGGTACCAGTGGGGCTATGGAAGCAGCTGGTGCAGAGCAAATTGTCCTGAGGTCAATGGACAAATACAATGTGAGATATTCTCACTACTTAGGTGATGGAGACTCAAAGGGTTTCTTGAAGGTTGTAGAACAAAACCCTTACGGAGATAGTCTCTTAGTTCAGAAGTTAGAATGTGTAGGACATGTACAAAAAAGGATGGGATCTAGACTCAGAAAGCTAAAAACTTCCTACACGTCCAAAAAACTGCAAGATGGAAAGCCGATAGGAGGAAAGGGCAGACTCACGGATGTGGCAATAAACGACATTCAAAAGTTTTATGGCTTAGCCATACGAAGAAACGTTGGCAGCTTGGCTGAGATGAAAAAAGCAGTATAGGCAGAATTTTTTCATGTCGGCTCAAACGACCAGAATCCGGCACACAATTTATGCAGCTTGGACTGGTGTAAGTTCCTCAAGGCCCAGGCAGAAAAAAAATTATATGAGCACTTAAAGCATTTTCATCTACCAAAAGTAGTAATGGAAATTTTGAAACCTGTCTTCAGGGACCTGGCGAATCCAGCCCTATTAGAAAAATGTGTTCACGGTAAGACACAAAACACAAACGAAAGCTATAATAATGCTTTGTGGGTTAGATGCCCAAAAAATATTTTTGTAGAGAAAAGCACACTAGAATTAGGTGCAGATGATGCACTATGCTGCTTCAATGAAGGTAATATTTCCCGCTGCCGAGTACTTGAAAAACTTTTCATTGAACCTGGAAAATTTACAATTGCTGGGCTGATGAAGGAAGATGAACTGAGAATAGTGAAAGCCGAGAAAGACTTACAACAAGCATCGAAATGCGAGAGGCAAAAAATTTCAAGAGCAAGAAAAAGTTTAGAAGAAAAATTTAAGAAGTTAGAAAAAAAGAAGACCCGTCATATGAAGCGGGTTCATTTTAGTTAAAAAACAGTATAACAAAATAATAAAATCTTATTATTACTTTTCAAAATATTATTGTAAAAATAAAGTTTTTTATTTGTATATAGTAAATAGTATTTCAAAATATTTTTGTAAAAATAAAGTTTTTTATTTGTATATAGTAAATAGTGTTATATAATTATTCCTAAGCATTGTTAATAAAAAGTGGGATAATAATAATAATAGTGAAAATAATAATAACTTCATAATGGGTGGAATGGGGTGGTATATTGAAAGGTGCGTAGTGCGAAGCTAGGCGAAGGCTGAGCGGGACTCATATCTTGGCGATACTGACTGATGGCTCATACCTTGACTACTTTATATAAAAATTTCAGGCACTTATACTCATCGTATAATTGTGGGGGTTGGATTGTTTTGTGCAGAAATGATTGCAGATTATAAAAATGGAAAAAAAAAAAAAACGAAAAACGTATTTTTTTTCATTTTTTCTCGGTAGTGACCCCCTTAAACTTGTCTGATACTTTACCCTCAATCAACACTCTATTTTCTGTGTCATTCAGGGTCATTCTCACCATGCGAATCAATTTACTTGGAATTTTTAGTTCTTCCATTATCTTGTAGAGTCCTTCTCTATTTACAGAGTCATATGCTTCTCTGAAATCCACAAAGACCAAGTGTAGTGCCAAATTTTGTTCTAAGCTATTATCTTGGATTTGCTTAATCGAAAATATCTGGTCTGTAACCGATCTATTTTTCCTGAATCCACACTGGTATTCTCCCAAAATAGACTCGGCTTTCTCTGCTAGTCTGTTTTTGATAATCAACACTACTATCTTGTACACGACATCCAGTAAGGCTATTGGTCTATAATTAGCACATATAGTTTTTTCTTCTTTTTTGTATATTTGACAAATGAGCGACTCTCTACAGCTCACTGGTATCTTTTCTGTTTCACATATTTCTTGCACCAACCGTCATATTTCATTTTCCAGATCTACTCCTCCAGCTTTTATCAGTTCTACAATTTCCACCAGGGGCCTTATTTTTTTGGGTTCTGAGTATTTCTCTTATTTCTTCTTTGCAGAGTTTATTTGTCGCCTCCTGCCCTTCAGTTAATTTTGCTTCCTATTTCTCATTCAACTCATTTGCATCTCCATTTAGTGTTTCTTTAAAGTATTCCCCCCATCTATTCAGTCTTTCTGCGAAGCTTACTGCTAAACTTCCACCTTTTTTCCTACATATTAGCATTGTGTCTCTGTTTATTCCCTTTGTATTTTATAAAAAAAAAACACGTAAATCGGATAAGTGGTTCTTAAGTGCTAAACGCAGTAATGGATAGACAGACAGATAGAGAGACGTTACGTTTTATATATGTTATAGATTTTTTTTGACATATATTAAATTCAAAATTAAAAAAAAATCACGTAAATCGGATAAGTGGTTCTCGAGGGATAAGACCACTAACGGACAGACAGATAGACAGAGCGACGTTGCATTTTACATATATTATAGATATAGATTATTATTATTACTATATAACCTGGCCAAATAATATATATATGAATTTAAAAGACACGTAAATCGGATAAGTGGTACTCGCCTGATAAACGCACTAATGGACAGACAGACAGACAGAAAAGACACTGCATTTTATATATATTATAGATTATAGGTATTCTCTGCTACATAATATTGTTCCAAATTTAATGGTTTAGGCTGTGTACTGCAAAGGAACGCGCTAGCGGCAAACTTTTTTCCGACTTCATTCACTATTATCCTACTGCTCATTCCCTATGCTTCCTATCGTAATAAAATATAGCCTATAACCTAGCCAGAGAACATATGTATGTTTAAAAAAAAAGTACGGAAATCGGATAAGTGGTTCTCCAGTGATAAGCGCACTAACGGACAGACAAACAGACAGAGAGACGTTGCATTTTATATATATTATAGATATATATATATATATATATATATATATATATATATATATATATATATATATATATATATATATATATATATATATATATATATATATGTATATATATACATATACTTATACATAATAAATAATATTAAATACCACAAAAATAATAATATTGTCACACATTACATAAAATATTTATTTTTATTTACACATCAAGAGGTTTTTCGTAGCATATCTGATAATTTTTTTATCTGTACAGTCCATATTTAAATTTTATTCTTTATAAGTAATGTATTTCGATGGCAGTGAGCATATATGTTCTATGTAATTTTAGAAGATTATTTATACAAGAAAGATTTCAAATGTACTGCCATAAATATCTCTATATATATATATATATATATGTATATATATATATATATATATATATATATATATATATATATATATATATATATATATATATATACATATATGCTAACTTCTGGGGGAACGCCTTGTGAGGAAATAGAGATGAGCAATCAAAGATCTTTAGGCTCTAGTTTCTGTTTTTTTATTTTTTTTAATTAAGCTTTTGCTGCCTAATTGATAGCATCTCTGGATACTGAAATACAAATAAATGACAGAAGGAAAATTAAGATGTTCGTCAGGACGTGTGATATATGAGTTTATGAAAGCTACATAAGTTTTTCTTTAATTAAGAATGTAGGTTAAGCGTTTCATTAACCAGGTAGCGAACAAGGAACATGAGAACAGCACATTTGGAAAATTATGAAGGTCTTAAGAGGTAAAATAATACTAATATCATTTCCAAAGGTTCTTTTTAGTACCAAAAAAAAATCAACTGCCTTAATCTTACTCCATTTTTAAATTTATATTTGACGTAACGTTTAGTAACTTATAGTGATTTTTGGACCGTCATCAGCCCATTATTGGTACTAGATTTTGTCAAAAATCAAACAAAAAGCATTAAGTTGAAATTCATTAAGGTTGCAGTCTAACATACTGGAAAAATTATTTTTAAAAAAACTTCTCAAAAGTCAGGCAATCCATTTAGAAGAGAAAAACGGAACGTCAACTTTACTCGAAAATAATGTGCTCATAGAAATCGTTACTTCTGATTGGTTTGGTGTGATTCTGTGTCAGCAAATAAGTGTAAATAGAGCTAAATCCTTCTTCACTTCAGTTATTTGCTAACACAGAATCACACCAAATTAATTAGAAGTAAGGATTTCTACTAGAAAATTAATTTCGAGTAAAGTAGACGTTCCCTTTTCCGTTCTAAATGTGTTGCGTGACTTCTGAGAAGTTTTTTTTAAAAATAATTACTACGTTACTAAACTAACGTTACTAAACGTTACGCCAAATATAAAATTAATAATGGATTACCACTAAAGCAAGGTGTGTGTTCCTTACAGTTGGTTTTGGTTCTAAAAAGGCCTTTAAAAATTTTTATTAGTATAAATTTACCTCTTAAAATCTTTTTAATTCTCCAAATGTGCTGTTCTCATGTTCTTTTTTAAGATTTTGTTCGCTATTTGGTTAGTGGAATGCTTAACCTGTATACTTAATTCGAGAAAAAACTGTTACAATTTTGTAAGTATCCTATTATATAACTTATATATACACGTCCTGACGAACATCTTAATTTTTCTTCAGTAGTTTGTTTGCATTTTAGTAATCAGAAGCAGCTCCCAATTAGGCAGCAAAAAGCTTGATTAAAAAAAAATAAGAAACAGAAACTAGAGCTCATACCTATTTCCTTATAAGAGCGTTTACCAGAAGTTAACTTTCGATTGCTTGTTACCAGTGCCCTGTTACTGTCCTTCCTATATATATAGTGTATGTTCCAAAAAGTTTTGTACAAATAAAGAAAAAGTTTATCTTACATATTACAAAAAAAAAATATTCTTGATAAAAAGTTCTATATCACATGAAAATCCATAATCAAGCAACAAAAGTTTAAAATATTTGATGATATACAGGGAAAATAAAAAATAATGATTTATAATGAAGAGTAATGTGTGTTTAAGTTTAAAATACAGAGAAAAATATTTATTGGAAATGGTAATAGGAACTAAAAAATTATGCTCACGTTTAGATATGCGGCCTTCCTAGTTAAAAATTTAGAAAAAAAAAAACAACTTCAATAAACATGTTAGTAATTGTCGGATTATTTATTGAATAAGGAAAACGAAATTAGAAACGAGTGCACCGATTTTGATTGTATCATATTTTTGTTAAAAATTTTATAACTTTCTTATCTGCTTTGCAACCATTACATCCATAATAAATTTGTGCTAATATCATTTTATTTTGAAAATTATAAATCTTTATTTTTTTCCCTGTATATTATTAAATATTTAAAACTTCTGATGCTTGATTATGGATTTCCGTATGATGCAGAACTTTTTATCAAGAATAAATTTTTTTGTAATATGTAACACAAACTTTTTCTCCATTTGTATAAAACTTTCTGGGACACACTGTACATATATATATTTATATATATATATATATATATATATATATATATATATATATATATATATATATATATATATATATATATAACACATGGGCTGAAAAGTCCCGGGCCTAACAAAGAAAACACGGTTTTTTTGGTTCAAAATTAGCTTTATTCATCAACGTAATCTCCATCAAGAGCAACGCAGTCATTCCAGCGCCGCTCTAACATTTCAATACCACTTTTGTAGAACGATTTATCTTTTGCCTCAAAATAGGCCTCAGTTTCAGCGATAACCTCTTCATTCGTGCGAAATTTCTTACCGGCGAGCATTTTTTTCAGGTCTGCGAACAGCCAGTAGTCGCTGGGAGCCAAATCTGGCGAATACGGTCGATGTGGGAGCAATTCGAAGTTCAATTCATGTAGTTTTGCCATTGTTTTGATTGACTTGTGACACGGTGCGTTGTCTTGATGAAACAAAATTGTTTTCTTTGCCATATGCGGTCGTTTCTTTGCAATTTCGGCCTTCAAACGCTCCAATAACGCTATATAATATTCACTGTTGATGGTATTTCCTTTCTCAAGATAGTCGATGAATATTACACCACTCACATCCCAAAATACCGAGGCCATAACCTTTCCAGTCGATTGTTGTGCTTTCGGGCGCTTTGTACGAGGTTCATCAGTTGCTGTCCACTCAGATGACGATCGTTTTGATTCCGGAGTGAAGTGATGGATCCATGTTTCATCCATTGTCACATATCGACGCAAAAATTCCGGTTTGTTACGTTTAAAACATGGCCAAACACTGCTCAGAATCATCAACACGTTCTTGTTTTTGATCAACAGTGAGCAAACGCGGCACCCACTTTGAACAGAGCTTTCTCATAGTCAAATGCTCATGCAATATAAAGCCAACACGTTCTTTTGATATCTTTACGATGTCAGCTAACTCACGCAACTTCACTTTTCGATCAATCAAAACGATTTTATGGATTTTTTTTATGTTTTCTGGTGTTACCGCCTCATTTGGACGTCCACTGCGTTCTGCATCATCGGTGTCTCTACGACCACGTTTGAAGTCAGCAAACCAACGTTTTATTATTGTTTCTGATGGAGCGGAGTCCCCATAACACTTTTCAAGCCATTGCTTCGCTTGAACGGTATTTTTTCCCATCAAGAAGCAGTGTAAAATTAAAATACGAAATTGTTTTTGATCCATTGATTTGAAAAATACCAAAAGTAGCGTCACTCTTAGCACAATAACTCATAAACTAATGAATAGAATATCATGAAATTTTAACAGCTGTCTTTTGAAGGTTAGTATTAATTGAAAAAAAGGTGACTGCAATAAAACTAGCGCCATCTATGTGTTAGGCCCGGGACTTTTCAGCCCATGTGTTATATATATATATATATATATATATATATATATATATATATATATATATATATATATATATATATGTGTATATATATATATATATATATATATATATATATATATATATATATATATATATATATTTTATATATATACCAGGTGTACAAGTATGAAATGCGGATTTCAGACAACAGATTGTGCACCAATACAGTTTGTGCTATAAAGATTTGACACTGCGCCATTTTGTTGTGTCATCAACAAGTGTGTGCATAGTGTTGTTGTGTTCAATATGTCGAAATTTATACGGAACAAAGAGCATTCGCGCACAGCATTAATTTTTTGTTTTCTTTTGAAGAAAACTGCTGTTGAAACATACCGATTACTTCGAGAAGCTTATGGTGAACATGTTCCATCACAAGATACGTGCGAACGATGGTTTCGGCGTTTTAAAAGTGGTGACTTCGATGCTGCAGACAAGGAACGTGGAAAACCGCTAAAAAAATACGAAGATTGCAATTGCAAGCATTGTTGGACGAAGATGATTCGCAAACACAAAAATAAATCGTCGAGCAATTGGGCGTTAGTCAACAAGCTGTTTCTAATCGGCAACGAGAGATGGGAAAGATTCAGAAGACCGGTAGTTGGGTACCACATGAGTTGAACAACAGGCAAATGGAAAAGCGCAAAAACCCGTGTGACATTTTGCTCGCTCGATACAAAAGGAAGTCCTTTTTGCATCGTATAGTTACAGGGGATGAAAAGTGGATTTATTTTGAGAATTCCAAGCGCAAAAAATCATGGGTAGACCCAGGCGCACCATCCACATCAACCGCAAGACCGAATCGCTTTGGCAAAAAGACGATGCTCTGTGTTTGGTGGGACCGGAGGGGCTTGGTCTATTATGAGCTGTTAAAACCTGGGGAAACGGTTAATACTAAACGTTAGCAACAAGAATTGACCGATTTGAACAGTTCGCTGCTTGAAAAAAGTCCAGAATACCGAAAGAGGCAACACAAAGTCATTTTTCTTCATGACAATGCTCCATTACATACGGCAAAATCAGTTCGCGACACGTTGGAAGCACTCAGATGGGAAGTCCTACCCTATGCAGATACTCATCAGACTTGGCTCATTCCGATTACCACTTGTTTGCATTGATGGGTCACACACTTGCTGAGCAGCGCTTTGGTTCGTACGAAGATGTGAAAAAATGGCTCGATGACTGGTTCGCAGCAAACGGGGAAGATTTTTACTGACGTGGCATTCACAAATTGCCCGAAAGATGGGAAAAATGTATAACAAGTGATGGAGCATACTTTGAATAAAGCACTTTTTATCATTCTTCCGAATTTAACATGTTTTTTTAGAAAAAAAATCCGCATTTCATACTTGTACACCTGGTATTATATATATATATATATATATATATATATATATATATATATATATATATATGTATATATATATATATATATGTATATATATATTTATATATATATATGTATATATATATATATATATATATATATATATATATATATATATATATATATATATATATATATATATATATATATATATATATATATATATATGTATATATATATATATATATATATATATATATATATATATATATATATATATATATATATGTATATATATATATATATATATATATATATATATATATATATATATATATATATATATATATATATACAGTCAGTCAAAGTGAAACTCGTACACTATAAAAATTTTAAATATTTTTATCTCAGTGTAAAATAAACAACAGCAAATACATTTTTGTGTGACCTGCGTATTAGTAGAAATTCCTCAGCATATAGTGATCTAAAAAAAATTTGGAATGTAAACAAATTGTTATAAATTTGCATTTAGAACGCCAAAATTAAACTCGTACAGTTAGTATCTAATTGTTGTAAAAATACCTTGAAACAAATTTATTCTAAAATTATAGTGTCTGGTGATAGTTTCAAACATTTACTGTCGGTTAATTTTGTTTTTAAAATATGGGACGGCAACGAGGACAAACTTGCGTTGCCGAAAGGGAATTGATAATCCATCATTTTCAGATGGGTAAGTCCTACCGTCAAATCGGCAAGATTGTGAACCGAAGTCATACAACAGTTCAAAGCATTGTAGACCGCTACAAAAATGAAAATAGAATAAAAAATAAAGTTAGGAAAAGTCCCAGAAAAATTTTTAATTATTACGACGAATGATGGATTTTGCGAAAAGTGGAAGAAGATCCAAAAATTTCTGCTCCTAAGCTAGCAAAGGAAGCTGAAAAATATTTGCATAAAAAGTGTTAATCCACAAACAATTAGAAATCTTTTAAAAAAACATAAATTAAATAGCAGGGTTGCTAGAAAAAAGCCATTTATTAGTAAAGTAAATAAAGTTAAAAGACTACAGTTTGCTGAAGAATACCGTGAAAAGGATTTTGAATTCTGGAAAGAAGTTATTTTCACTGATGAGAGTAAGTTTAACATTTGGGGATCGGATGGGCAGCTAAGAGTATGGAGAAGGGCAAATGAAGCACCAAAAGAAAAAAATCTAAGAGCGACAGTTAAGCATGGAGGAGGATCCGTTATGGTGTGGGGGTGTATGTCTGCCAAAGGCCCAGGAAACTTACATTTTATAGAGGGTATAATGGATCAAAATATGTATTTGGACATATTGAAGCAAAATTTAAAGCAAAGCGCGGAAAAGTTTGGATTGCAGGGATCATTCAAATTTTATCAGGATAATGATCCCAAGCATAAAGCACAACAAGTTAAACAATGGCTCTTATACAACTGTCCAAAAGTACTCGAAACGCCACCACAAAGTCCAGACCTTAATGTAATTGAAAATTTATGGAGCCATTTGAAAATTGCCATCAGAAAACATGAAATTTCTAATAAAAATCAAGTCAAGGCTGTATTACAGGAAGAATGGGAAAAAATATCGCCAGAATATTGTGAAAAATTGGTGCGGTCGGTCCCCAATCGACTAAGAGATGTGATAGGAAACAAAGGCCTACCAACAAAATATTAGACAGTATAGAAAGCCATTTTTTTACATTTGTACGAGTTTCATTTTGAGGTTTAAAAATAATATTTTTATTTTTCTGTTAAAATATTTGGAATAATTTACTATTCGCATTGTTATTTAGTTATACTAATTGGGAGTTAAATGATAAAATGTTATTCTTTCAGTGTGCTTTTTGTGTTACAAATAAAATTATATTGAAGCTAGTGTACGAGTTTCACTTTGACTGACTGTATATATATATTTGAGACTGCAAATGGATTTTGCTGCTTTAATATCTGAAAAAGGGGTCCACGACTAATGGAGAGTGTCTATAGAAGGACGATCCAAAATCTGAAGCAAGCTATTGGAGAAGAAAAGCATCCGAATTCATGGAGAATCAAAACCTTACTGTTGCACGATAACGACAAGATCAACAAGGCTCGCATAGTTCAAGCCATTTGCGGAAGATGTCATTTTACCGAGTTACATCCTCAGATGATGAATTGACAGCCGTTGCAGCATCGTTTTTTATGGTGCAAACGAAGCATTCTTTTGGATGGTGATATATCTCAATTAACACTGAAGTAAGGATATTAGTGTAGACGGTAGTTATACAGAAACATATATATTTTTAAGATCTGCAATTAACAATCTAAAACTGTGTTTGGTTTCTAAACGAAAATAAAATTAATAACATTAATAATAAAATTAAATCTGCGACATCTGATGCCCAGACCGTATATTTTATTCATCAAGAAGCAATCAAAAGCTCCGTAAAGGTCTAAAAATAAAAGTGTTATATCTAGTTCTAATAAAAGTCATAGGAAGTTTAGCAGTATTAATTTTCCTTCGGTCAATATCAGTAAGGCGGAACATGACATTTACTTTTCATATAATCTTGTAGCCTAAAACTAAGAGAGAGCACCGTCACTTTAAAGTACAAGTTCTTTAGGTAATTTGTTTTATAATACCTAATAACATCTATAATTTACTATCTTTATCAGTCATATCTTTAATTATTATTTTCTTATTATTGCTCCCGGTATAATTCCTCATTTTTACAGAATATAATGAGAAGATAGACGATATACCAGCACTGCCTTAAGGTAGTTAGAAATAGGTTGAAAAATAGGCCGAAAGTATATCATTATTTAGCTTCAACTATTATACAAAGGTAACATGCAATTTTCCCGCTTTTTTTTTAAATAATAAAAATTTTCCGTAAATCGTGTAGACTAATTACATGTTTTAGTGTTCGAATTATTGAATAGAGTTAGTGATATTAAGAGCAAACGTGACTTGCGGATATTATTTTCCCATACGTTTGAACATTACACATTGATTAACAAATTATTTGTTGTGTAGGGGAATTATGTAAGAAAATAGCTACTTAAATGAGTAAAAAACAAAATAACAACTAATTAAGCAAGTTGTTAACATAAACATACAAATACAGAGAGTGCAAAATGTAATTTTGTTGTTATTTGATATTCTTCTTCTCAACCTAAGTCTGTCCACTCCTGAACGTAGGTCTCTTCTAATCTCTTCCATGCTTCCCTATCTTGTGTCACCTTTAGTCACTGCTTGCCGTCTACTACTCTTATATCATCGAACCATTGTTTCTGTGGACGTCCAACGCTTCGTTCTGTCTTCGGATGATCTAGCCACATGATCTGCCTCTCAAGAGTTATGTCAGTGACTTTGGTTCGTCTCCTTATCTGCTCGTTATGAATTCTATCCCTAAGAGAGGTACCAAGCATGCTCACCGGTAGAATACAGGAATTGTAGACTTTAGTTTTTAGGTTTATGGATATTTAATTTTAGGATATGTCTCAGCTTCTCTCTGGTAATTTCGCACGCTGGTTCTCCTTTCCGATCTTAATAGTGTGACCTAAATAGATATACTCGTCGACACGTTCTATGGAGTTATTTCCTATTTCTACTAAATTGAGTTTTTTAAAATTCATTTTAAGACCTACCCTTGCAGAGATCAGATTTAGCTAGTTTAACACTTCCTGTAGCTCATTGGTGTATTAGCTATTACAACTATGTCGTCTGTAAACCTAAGGTGACTCATCCTAATTTAACTCCTTAAAGACGTCTTCAAGGGCCATTGTAAATAATTTAGGTGATATAGTATATCCTTGTCACACTCCTCTGGTATGCTGTTAATGAGAGTTGTAATTTTTTTTTTTTATGGGTCTAGCACATGTGCTACAAGGAAGTTCCTAAAGCGCTACAGGAGCGACACGTGTGCGGAGAAAGCGATTTACGTTCTTAAATCGCTGTAAATTGTACTCTGTGGGAAACACACTCCTGGGCAAATTATTCCAAAGGGATGATGTTCTCCATATAAATGACTGCTTAAAAAGCGTTGTACGAGGAGTAACAAGCTGAACTTCGTACGGATGTGAAGTTTTAGCTTGACGTGTACTTCTAACATGCACCGCTCTGGGAGGAATTAAGCGGGCCACATCCTTCGAACACTTTCCATGAAGGTACTTGTAGAATAGGCTCAAGTCGCCAACCGTACTTCGATGTTCCAGCGAATCAAGGCCACCTGTCAGTTCCGGGTCTCCAATCAGACGAACAGCTCTTCTCTGAATAGAATCCAACAAATGCAGTGTATGTTTGGGAGCGGAGCCCCAAATATGGGAGCAGTATTCCATAGTTGGTCGAATTTGAGCTTTGTAAAGAATTAACAGTTGTTGTGAAGTGTAAAGCTCTCTGGTTCGAAATAATATTCTTAACTTTTGAAAAGCTCTCCTTGCTATGCCTGCAACATGTTCATGCCAGGACATATTTGCTCCCAAATTAACGCCCAACAAATTGAGTGACGATGTTAGAGGGATGGAGTGCCCCGACATAACCATGTCGGGTTTAGCAAAGTTAACTTTTTTAGAAAAAACTGCCGCCTAGGTTTTTGTAGCGTTAAATTCCACTTGGTTACTGTCACCCCAAGATAGAATTTTTTCCAGGTCTTTTTTAAGTTGAATGACTTCCTGCTGTCTGCGAATATTCGTCTGAGTAGCCGATGTCCGAGCATTCAAAGTGAATGAAGAGATAAGTGTACTGCCATCTGCAAAGTTGTAGTTTGGATTCTCGGTCTTTTTCCAGCAGATCGTTGATATAAATGAGAAAGAGAGTAGGAGACAGTATGGAGCCTTGGGGTACACCGGCGTTGATAGTGAAGGTGTTAGAAAGAAATCCGTCGACTGCCACTCGCAAAGAACACTCTCTGAGGAAACACGAGAGCCACAAACAGAACTTTTCAGACATACCATAAGACCGTAGCTTAGCCAACAGCCCATCGTGCCAAACATGGTCGAATACCTTGGATATGTCAAGAGCAACCGCTCGAGATTCTCCAAAGTGTTCAATTGCGTTGTTCCAAACATGCGTTACATAAGTCAGGAGATCTCCTGTTGATCTATTTTTACGAAAGCCATATTTCTGATCGCCAATAATGTTGAATCCTTCAAGATATTTTAGAAGATGCTGATTGATAGCCTTTCCATGATTTTCGATATTATTGAAAGCAGTGCGATTGGTCGGTAGTTGTTTGGCAAGGTCTTCTTGACTTTTTTAGGTATTGGCTGAACTGTGGCACATTTCCAGCAGGAAGGAAATATTCCCTTTCTGTAAGATAGGTTGAAAAGTCTACAGAAAACTGGTGTTAGTTCCCTCGCACAGTTTTTGAGAACTATGGCAGGTTTTCCCTCAGCGTCAGGAGCCTTTTTGGTGTCTAGCTTTATCAAAATACGTTTAGTGATACGCTGCCTGAAGACAATATCGGGCATCCCCCACTGCACTATGGGAATATTAGATGGTGTTTTTCCTTGGAAATCGACAGTAGAATGTGAAGCAAAGAGTTCAGCCAACAAGTTGTGAGTGGTGGTATCGTGGATTTGGTGAAATTTTGACTAACGGCCTTAATGACTGACCAAACGGAGCTGGAATTGCTGGGACAAGCGAGAAGTTTGTTTCTAATCCGCTGATTGTGTGCCTCCTTGGTTTCGTCGATAATTTCTTTGCATCTGTTCCTGGCACGAACAAAGGTGTTACGATTTATGGTGTTAGGATTTTCACGTCAATGTCGGTATGCAAGATGTTTAGAAGCAACAGCTTCTTTGCATTTTCGATCAAACCAAGGCTTGCCGTTGGAAGGACATTTCTTCGAAAAAGGGATGTAAGCCTCCATACCGGCCAAAATAACATCGGAAAACTCCTTGGCGCAGTCAGATGGGTCATCGGATCGAAAACAAACGTCTAACCAAGGGAAAGTTCGAAAATATTCCATGAGATCTTCCCATTTAGCAGATTTGTAGTGCCAAATCTTGCGCAGTTTAGGCGCCTCTCTGTCACTGATTGGTAGGATACTCGATGTCGATAATAGTTTATGGTCGGAAGAACCTAATGGCGGATTTACGCTGACTGTGTAAATCTTCGGATTGGTGGTTAAAAACAGATCAAGAAGACTGGCGAACTCCCCATCTCGATCAGGGATCCGTGTTGGTTCGTCAATAAGCTGAGTTAAGCCACAACTGATTGAAAATGATTCGGCTTCACGACCTTGTTCATCGGTAGTATTTGAATATTTAAGCCAGTTGATGTTGTGGACATTAAAGTCGCCCAGGATGGCAATTTCGGCTTTTGGATAGTTAATTTGTAAATGATCGATGGTGTCTGCAAGAGAAGCGAAAATTGCTCTAAAGTTAGTATTGCTTGGTGGTCGATACAGGATACAGATGAACCTTGTGGCTGGTTAAGTCGTTATTTTTAACCACATATCAAAGTTTGGGGGCTCCAGAGCCTCTTCTCGTTGGCAAGAGAGGTTGCTTCTGACAAAAAGACAGATTCCAAAGTTACGCCTAAATCGGGAATAGAAGTCGTACCCAGGATAAAGATAGTTAACTGTGTTGGTCGATGAACTGACCTTGGTTTTACAGAGAGCGAGTACATGAGATTTATTTGATTGCAGGTGTTGGTGTACTGAATTTATGTTCGAGTTTAAACCTCGTATGTTGCAAAAATCCATTTTAAAATTCTGATCTCTGCATGTCGACGCACCTGAACCAGCCCCCACCCGGAGATCCGAACGGGAGGCTATTTTACCTGCGGAATTTTTTGTATCCAGGTGCCTCATCATGCTATATGGTCCCACAGTCCGGGACATCGGCACAGCCACGAAACTTCAAGCAACTTCACGCAGCCTAAGCCGATGCGATGGTATCACACCGGGCGATGCCTGGTGGGATCTGGGCATCTATCATTTAGATTGTTCTTTAAGTCGCCTCCTATGACAGGCAGAACGTACCGGGGGAGATATTCTATCCCGCTCCCCCACGGGGGTGTATAGATGCTTCTTTATAAATGTTCTCTATTATTTTTATATATCTGGAATCTATTCTTGCATTCGCTAGGGATTTTAAAACTGACCATAATTTAACAGTATCAAATGCCCTATGAAAATCAATCAAGGCCAAATGTATTGATACTTTATATTCTGTACATTTTCTACTACAGTACGTATTGTGTAGAGATGCTCGATCGTGATCAATCCCTTTCTGAGGCCTGCTTATTCTACAGGTTGATAGAAATCTAGTTTTGATGTTAGGCGATTGGTTAAGATTTTAGTAAAGAGCTTATATAAGTACGACAGAAGAGATATGGGTTGATAATTTTCGATAGATAGATAGATAGATATATTAAGTATTATTATTATATATATAAAGTGCGTATATACGTCTAAAAAATATACATAAAATACATAGTACGATTTTAAACTTTCCAGCTTAAGCATGTCAAAACACAGTCAATTTCCTATTCTATATCCGTTGTAATCTTGTAGCTCTACCATTAATAGCACTTCACTTATCGTCATAAAAAGAAGTTGCGCATTATTTTAGAATGTTAAAAATATACATGGGGCAAAAAGTCCCGTGACTTTCTGAAAGATAGTACCACCAACAAAAAAAAGCCGTATCATTTTTCAGCTAGTGTCAACTTTTAGAAGATTCGTGTAAAATTTTCATGACATTTTCTCTATTAGCTTGCGAGATACAGCTGTTTGAGTCACGCTACTTTCGATTCTTACAAAACGATGGAACAACGATAAACAACGATTTAACAAAAGATGAACGAGAAATTTAAAAGAAATTGAAGCATATAGCAGAGAACGGGAGAAAGAATGGAAAAAGGGTGAAAACAGGATATCAAAAAATCGTAATCGAAGGAAGAGAATATAAATAGGACATTGAGGAAGAAAAATTGAAAGAACAAACAAAAAAAAAATACTGCGACCATCAAGTCAAAAAATTGAGAAAAAGGAGAGAGATAGGTAGATTGACTATGACCCTGGCAAAGATAAAGGATACGGAAGAGAGGACTAGTAAAAGGAATAGAAATAAGAAAATAATTAAAGAAATAGATAGGAAGAAAGAAATGGGAAATAATTATCGTGTTATTAGTTTGAGAATACGGAATAATAGGGGTATAAACCGAAATGAAGATGAACTGACAGAAGAACAACAAATACACTATGTAGAAATCACAGAAACAGAAATGAAAGGAAATGGATGTAAAAATTAGAAGAAAAGGTCATAAAAGAAGCAGACAAAGTTATGGAAATATGGAGGGAATACTATAAAGATCTATCAGATGGGAATGACATACCATACAAAAACAACATAGATACATAATACCGAAACAAGCTACAGAACCCACACAAACAGAAGAAACAAAAGAGGCAATCGGCAATTTAAACAAAATGGAAGGATATAGAAGAAAATATGGAAAAGACAAATATAGAATAACTCAACTCCAGGGGCCTTACACTCCTAACAAAAGGGGTAGAAGAAGTAAGTAAGTAAGTAAAGAAGAAGGAAACGTACGAACAAAAGTTTGCTGTTGCACAACAACTACAGGGTTCGCAATAACCAAAAGCTGTAGATTCACTTCGTTACAACATTCACCATATATCTCTGATTCAGCGTCCTGCGACGACCTCAGGCTCACATGATGAGTAGAAAGACACGTAATTTTTGAAGCGCAAAGAGATTTTTTATTTTTTTTTTGGATGGAATGATATTACTATCATGGAATGATATAATGAATACAGCAGGTATATCCAGAAAAAAGAAGAGTCATCAATAAATGTATAAAAGAAACACAGTATTACAGACGACATTCTAACCAAACAACTTATCTGATTTAGGCAGATTCAAAGAATGGATGAAGATCGAATCCCAAGACAAATACTAAAATGGCAACCAGAATGCAAGAAAAAGCGAGAATAAGTTGGAGAGAGGTGATAGACAAGGAAATTGAGAAAGGAAATGTGGAAGATCTATGGAACGACCGAAAGGGTTGGAAATTGGAAATCGGAAAATGGACCACTGTGGCATTACCTTTGTCTGCTGGTAATATGGTGAGGTTTTTGTTTTTCTTGAGTGCTTGAAGAACTTTCCATCCTTCAAATTTGAGGTTTGGCTTAGGAAGTCTGCTTGTTCTCAGGATTTGAGTGATACCTTGTCTTATTCTTTCAGCACTTTCTTCGGGCATGGTATCTAGGGAAACTTCTACATTTGAGATTATATCTTCAACTGGGATTGATTTTGGTGTTACGGCGTAATTGAAACCTTTGCTTAGTACTGATTCTTCGTGGTCTGTAAGAGGATGTGTTGAGAGGTTATGCACGACTTTTTTTTGTTTCTAAGTGTGGATCAGTGTGTCGCGTATCTTTTCCTCTGATGTTTTCTAGGTTCTTTTTTAGTTTTTCGGTTTTAAAGTTGGTATCGGATTCTGCCCGCCAGAATGAAAGTTTGTCAATATCAGACCATAGTAGAGGGTGTATATAGTTGCTCAGTTGTAGATGTAGTTTGTCTTCAACAGTCAGATATACAACGGAACAGATGACCACTCAAACCCAAACTCTGGAAACGATAGGTTGATGACATCTTTATAATTTGGCCCCATGAAGGAAATGAATTAGACAACTTCCTGATCTATTTAAATAGAATTCACCACCGGATACAGTTTACTTTGGAAGTAGAAGAAGAAAAAAGCCTCACTTCCCTTCATGTGCCCATAATTCGGAAAAATAACGGTCAGCTTCAATACTCAGTCTACCGGAAGCCTACCCACAGCAACGGATATATAAACGCTGGCTCACACCACCATCCATCCCAAATCCAGTCGGTAGCCAATACCCTCGTATCGCGATCATACCGAGTCACCGAACCAGATACGAGAGAGCAAGAAATTACACAAATCACTAAAGCCCTTAAGCAAGATGGATATCAAGACCAGTCCATACGGAGAGCATTAGAAAGGCAGCGCCATCCACAGACAAGGACAGAAAAACGCGACCTCAACCAGAGTAGAGTCCTATTACCGTATGTGAAAGGAGTTGCAGGTAGGATTGAAAGAGTCCTTAGAAAACACAACATAGGCACAGCATACAAACCACAAAACACTCTGGCAGACATCCTGGGTAACCCCAAGGACAAGAAAAAACTGGAAAATCATGGAGTTTACAGCATCCCATGTGGAGACTGCCACAAATTGTACATAGGAGAAACAAACAGAAGAATCTCCATCCGGATCCAAGAACATAAAATAAGTATCAAAAACAAACAAACACCAGCAGCTTTTTCAGCACCACCATGATACTGGTCATAACATCAATTTTGAGGGATCTAAACTAAGCTTCTTATTGTAAGAAATATATAAAAAAAATATATATATTTTTTCTAATTTCTGTAGGTTTTCTTTGATATCTAGGTATAAATCTTAACTTAATTCAGATTTTCCTATCAAGAACATAAACGCTATTTTCTTATTACTCACTATATATCACCACTACACCAAACACTTTATTTTTGCACTCGACCCGCGTTTCCTTAATCATGTCAGCTTCATCAGGAGCGATGATTGATGAGTCAATCATCACTTTCTGCTATAATAAAACTTATCGTTTAGACCGTTTTAGGGTAGAAATAAAAAAATTGATAGCCTCTTCAAAAAGAAGTCCCCCTGTATCTTTCTTTTTTTCTTCAATACCTGGGGAGTTTTCCGAAAAAAGAAACCCTCTCTTACCATTTCGGAATAGCGAAAAAAGCTCTTTCGTAAAATAAGATCTCATTCTTACACTAAAACTTTACCACCCTCAAGAATCGATGTCTTGTATCTTTCCCGAAAAAGAAAAAAATACTTATTTCATAATAAAACTTCACCATTTTCATAAATCCATGAAGAGGAAGAAAAAGTACCTCTTACATTCCACAATAACCAAATAATCCCTTTTTTGCAACAAATGTCTACTACCGTCAAAAATCGATGACCATGGGGGAACAACATACACATCGATATCCCTTAAATTAAAATTAAATTATCATTTTGCCACATGTAATAAAAATTATAATATAGTTAGTTGAAGCTTATATACTATTGATGGTTAATAAATTATGGATATAGTTAAGTACTTATCACTACTGTTATGTTTAAAATTCGTGTATGTGTAAGTATTTTGTTTTTTGTAAATAACTCTCGACAAAGTTCAAGTTATCACAGATCAAGCATTTATCTAATCATATGTTTCTGGAGTCTAAATACTGTTAGATTTGTCCTTTGACTACCAAGAATGATATTTTAAATGACGCAGTAACGAGCCAGGGCCTAGTAGGTGTACTAAGAATATTCTATTGCCACCTCACTTCACACTAAAAACAAAGCACGCACTTCAGTAAAAAGTAAAACCTACTGCAAATTTCATCAATAATTTTTATGTTTAATAGCGTTTGAAGAACCTGGTTACGTATTAATACAAGAATTTTTCGTAATTCTGTACTAATCTGCAATTTTTACTACTTTTCTTCTAATTATTTGCACTACATAAATTTTTAAGAAATATATCTATATATCAGTTTAACTGCATCTAATTCATAATAGTCTGACAAGTAAAATTTGCAAAATAGGAAGTTCCGTGTAGATATTGTTTTAAAAATTATTATTTGCAAGTCGTAAAGTACTAAATTTTATTGATTTATTTATTTATTACACAGGCCAATGAAGAAAAACTTTTTTAATAATTTTACCTGATTCCTATGTTTTTTGGTGTGCTGAGTCCGAAAATAATAATAAAAATATCGTATCACCCACCAATTTTCCACATTTTAATATTCAAAATGTGGAAAGTTTATTTTTAGTGTTCCGTACGGAACACTTATAAGATCACTTCGGTGTCTGTCTGTCTGTCACACCCGATTTTCTCCGAAATTATTTGACATAGAAACTTGAAATTTGGTAATAATATAGGAATTGATGGCCTCATCGGAGCCATGTAGTTTTGAGAGTTAAATTTTGACTTAAGGGGTTAGTTTTGGGGGGTGAAATCGGAAGTGAAAAAAAAAATTTTTACTAGGTCATCGAGTGTGGTGTTAAATGAAAGCTTGTGAAAACACGAGTAAAAAATATATATGTAATGTAATACCTTCGCGCACTTTTCTTTGTATTATTTTTTAAAAAATCGCGACAAATCACTGTCCCCCCGCTTATCTCGAAAAGTACTTATCAGAAAATTTTGAAAAAATTCTGGAATATTCTCCACGGGGTGTGATCTGGTATAACACATGGGCTGAAAAGTCCCGGGCCTAACACATAGATGGCGCTAGTTTTATTGCAGTCACCTTTTTTTCAGTTAATACTAACCTTCAAAAGACAGCTGTTAAAATTCATGATATTCTATTCATTAGTTTGTGAGTTATTGTGCTAAGAGTGACGCTACTTTTGTTATTTTCAAAACAATGGATCAAAAACAATTTCGTGTTTTAATTTTACACTGCTTCTTGATGGGAAAAAAATACCGTTCAAGCGAAGCAATGGCTTGAAAAGTGTTATGGGGACTCCGCTCCATCAGAAACAACAATAAAACGTTGGTTTGCTGACTTCAAACGTGGTCGTAGAGACACCGATGATGCAGAACGCAGTGGACGTCCAAATGAGGCGGTAACACCAGAAAACATCAAAAAAATCCATAAAATCGTTTTGAATGATCGAAGAGTGAAGTTGCGTGAGTTAGCTGACATCGTAAAGATATCAAAAGAACATGTTGGCTTTATATTGCATGACGACTATGAGAAAGCTCTGTTCAAAGTGGGTGCCGCGTTTGCTCACTGTTGATCAAAAACAAGAACGTGTTGATGATTCTGAGCAGTGTTTGGCCATGTTTAAACGTAACAAACCGGAATTTTTGCGTCGATATGTGACAATGGATGAAACATGAATCCATCACTTCACTCCGGAATCAAAACGATCGTCATCTGAGTGGACAGCAACTGGTGAACCTCGTCCAAAGCGCCCGAAAGCACAACAATAGGCTGGAAAGGTTATGGCCTCGGTATTTTGGGATGTGCGTGGTGTAATATTCATCGACTATCTTGAGAAAGGAAATACCATCAACAGTGAATATTATATAGCGTTATTGGAGCGTTTGAAGGCCGAAATTGCAAAGAAACGACCGCATATGGCAAAGAAAAAAATTTTGTTTCATCAAGACAACGCACTGTGTCACAAGTCAATCAAAACAATGGCAAAACTACATGAATTGAACTTCGAATTGCTCCCACATCCACCGTATTCGCCAGATTTGGCTCCCAGCGACTACTGGCTGTTCGCAGACCTGAAAAAAATGCTCGCCGGTAAGAAATTTCGCACGAATGAAGAGGTTATCGCTGAAACTGATGCCTATTTTGAGGCAAAAGATAAATCGTTCTACAAAAGTGGTATTGAAATGTTAGAGCGGCGCTGGAAATGATTGCGTTGCTCTTGATGGAGATTACGTTGATGAATAAAGCTAATTTTGAACCAAAAAAACCGTGTTTTTCTTTGTTAGGCCCGGGACTTTTCAGCCCATGTGTTATAAAGAAACAAAAATTTCAAGATCATCAGATTTCAGTAAAGATTGGAAACAAGCTTTGTTGAAAACTCATTTGGGGTGTGTTTTGTGAAGTCGCTGATCATTTTATACCTCTGTAACAAAAATTTTTATTTTAAAAGCAATCAACGTACGGAACACTAATTGCGCAAGTTCAACTTGCACCTGACCGGTTATTTATCATTCGAATGTTATTAGGTCGGCAATAGGCAGTAAGATCAAATGTTATTAGATTGGGAGTTCCGATAAATGTAACAGCTGTCTGTCTTCTTCCAGTTAATATAACCTCGCATTACAGTGTTAACCCATGTGCTTTAATTCACACTCAAAATGTGGCTAATCGTGGTTGTAAAAACTCTCCCAACACTTTTTGTTATATATGTGGTGAGTTTATGTTCAAAAACATCAAAGAAACATTACTGACTTTGTAAAAAAACTATACTTTGCATATTTTGGTGTAAAAATCGGTAATCAAGAAAATCTTAGGAAGTGGTATAAGAAAGAAAAGAAAGCTTTTAGATTTACAGTACCCATGGTATGGAGAGAACAAGAAAATCATTCAAATGATTATTATTTTTGCAGCGTTGATGTTTCTGGATAGAATTCCAAAAATAAGAAAGTAATTGTCTATCCTAACTTTACTTCAGCTAATCGGCCGGTATGACATGGACCGGGACTGTCTCTGAGCCACCTCAATCTATTGATGACGTTTTACAGTCCAGTCCCAAATTTAATGAAAGTCGACCGGATGATGATGAGTTTCAATGTTCTCTAGAAAATTTAAAACCGTAGTTGTTTACACAAGCTGAGTTAAATGATTTAGTAAGAAATTTGGGTTTGACTAAGGAAAAAAGCAGAATTGCTTGGTTCTAGGCTGAAAGAAAAACATTTATTGGAATCCGAAACATCTATTTACCATTATAGAACAAGAGATCAACAGTTTGCTTAGTTTTTCAAGCAGGAAGATGATTTGGTTTACTGCCATGATCCCTATTTTGAAATTTAATCGATGTCATATTGAGAGAGAACTGTGGGTGACACAAAAAAAACTGATACCAGATACGTTTTCAGCATCCAAAAATACATAACACTTAGATATGTTGGTTTAAAAAGTTTTTACAAATATTTTTTTTTTGTTGGCCTATTATATAATTAAATTCTGCTGCCGCTCGAAGGTAATTCGGGCGGCAGCAGCAGCAAGATCACAGAATCGAGTAGCAACAACAGCAAGAGCACATGAAAATGATAAATGAGATTTTTTTTTATTATTTATTTATTTTAACTGATAAGCCAATTACATTACAGTAATATAAAAACAAAATAATGTTAAAACACAATGCACATACACAAATCATAACGTGGAAAACGGAGAAAAAAACAAACATAACAACAGTTTAACACCTCAGATCCCGATCGCGCTTTCAAGCGTTTTAAATTCGCTAACACTACAACTGAAGGGATCAAGGATTTTGGTGAAACGTCGGGCAAATCTATTGTTAGACGAACGGATTGAAACCCGATTTTATTGTTTTATATATATATATATATATATATATATATATATAATATATATATATATATATAATATATATATATATATATATATATATATATATATATATATATATATATATATATATATATATATATATATATAGAATTCACAATATTGTGAGGGTAGCGGTCAAAAGATTTTGGCCAAATAAAACTCTTGGTTAATAGTCTAGCTTTCGGAATATATTTCTTGCTTCATCAGGGACACTCTACAAGTAAAACGAACAGTAAATTTGTGCTGCTTAATGAAGCAGATGGTTTTAAAATACTAATTGGTATCACTGAACAGAGAAATTATGATATTAAACTTACTTAACATGAGTTATTTTCCAGGATAAGCATTGTTCAATCAAAAACAACTTGTAAAAAACAATTTTATACTAAAAACTAACGGACTACATATTAAAACTTGTTAAAAAAAATTTTTCACTCACACACTTTTCCCTCAGACGGGAGTCCCTAAATAAGCTTAAGTCACTTCTGCTTGAGAATTTCTTACCCTAACTCTATAGTTCAACGGTTGCTTTTTCAAAATAACGACCTGAATAGATCTCTTCTAAACATTCAGAATCAATTTCTCACCCCTAATGTTCTTCCACATGTCACCCCAGACCCTAACACAACAGTATACAGAAGCTTACCTTATATTAAGGGCTTAACCCCTAAACTAATAAAAGTATTTAAGAACGAAAATATTAAATTTGCCACGAGGATTGATAATACCCTCAAATGCCTATTCACCAATTTGAAACAGCCAGTACCGAAACTAAAAAGGACAGGAATTGTATACAAGATCCCTTGTCTGGATTGCCAACTTTCATACACTGGCCAGACTTCTAGATCACTCCAAGGGAGAATAACATCCCATAAGAGCGACTGTAGAAGGAGCACTCAATCTTGTGCCCTGGCACATCACTTTACACAGCACGACCACAGGATTAATTTCGGAGAGGCTGAAATACTTTACTCAGAGACCAACTACTACTGGAGGAGGTTTTTGGAGATGGTGGCCATTCATAACACACCTAATAATATGAACATCAAAACTGATGTGGACGACCTTAGCGTCGTGTACTCTTACTTACTACAGCTATCTACCTCTCCAGATTCCCCCCCTGTTGACCACTAGTCCTTCCAAATAAACAATTATTAAACAGGTTCCTTTTGGATAAATTTTTTTTTAATAAAATAAAAACCAAATAAAATAAAAAGATTTTTATAATTATGATTACTCCCTCGTAAAGTTCATAGTTGAGCCCCTTGTGGTACAATACGCAGACGCGAACTGTCTGCCAAATGTCAAAAATGCCGGGATTTTTCCAACCTCTCTCACTTTTTCGGTTCCTGAAACCACATGTTTCACTAGTAATGTAAAATTTTTTTAACAAGTTTTAATATGTAGTCCGTTATTAGTGTTCCGTACGGAACACTTATAAGATCACTTCTCGTGTCTGTCCGTCTGTCTGTCTGTCTGTCCGTCTGTCCGTCTGTCCGTCTGTCCGTCTGTCCGTCTGTCACACCCGATTTTCTCCGAAACTATTTGTCATAGAAAGTTGAAATTGGGCAGTAATATAGGAATTGATGGCCTCATCAGAGCCATGTAGTTTTGAAAGTTAAATTTTGACTTAAGGGATTAGTTTTGGGGGGTGAAATCGGAAGTTAAAAAAAAATTTTTTACTAGGTAATCAAGTGTGGTGTCAAATGAAAGCTTATGAAAATACGAGTAAAAAATATCTATATAATGTAATACTTGCGCGCACTTTTCTTTGTATTATTTTTAAAAAATCGCGAAAAATCGCTGTCCACCCGCCTTATCTCGGAAAGTATTTATCAAAAAATTTTGAAAAAATTCTGGAATATTCTCCACGGGGTGTAGATTGAACGAAAATTATCACGAGTGTATTACCTGTAATAATTTATCTGGTATATAAAAAAAAACAGAAATTTCAAGGTCATCATTTTTCAGTAAAGATTGGAAATAAACTTTGTTGAAACTTATTTTGGGTGTATTTTTTGAAGTCACTGATCATTTTATATCACCGTAACATAAATTTTGACTTAAGGGATTCGTTTTGAGGGGTGAAATCGGAAGTGAAAAAAAAATTTTTTTTACTAGATCATCGAGTGTGGTGTCAAATGAAAGCTTGTGAAAACACGAGTAAAAAATATATATATAATGTAATACTTGCGCACACTTTTCTTCGTATTACTTTTAAAAAATCGTGAAAAATCGCTGTCCCCTACCTTATCTCGAAAAGTACTGATCAAAAAATTTTGAAAAAATTCTGAAATATTCTCCACGGGGTATAGATTGAACGAAAATTATTATTACCTTTAATAATTTATCTGGTATAGAAAAAAACCAAAATTTCAAGGTCACCAGTTTTCAGTAAAGATTGGAAATAAACTTTGTTGAAAACTTATTTGGGGTGTGTTTTTTGTGAAGTCACTGATCATTTTATATTACTGTAACATAAATTTTGACTTAAGGGATTCGTTTTGAGGGGTGAAATCGGAAGTGAAAAAAAAATTTTTTTACTAGGTCATCGAATGTGGTGTCAAATGAAAGCTTGTGAAAACACGAGTAAAAAATATATATATAATGTAATACTTGCGCACACTTTTCTTCGTATTACTTTTAGAAAATCGTAAAAAATCGCTGTCCCCTATCTTATCTCGAAAAATACTGACCAAAAAATTTTGAAAAACATCCTGGAATATTCTCCACAGGATGTAGATTGAACGAAAATTATCATTACCTTTAATAATTTATCTGGTACAGAAAAAAAAACAAAATTTCAAGGTCACCAGTTTTCAGTAAAGATTGGAAACAAACTTTGTTGAAAACTCATTTGGGGTGTGTTTTGTGAAGTCACTGATCATTTTATACCACCCTAACAAAATTTTTTTGTAAAAACAATCCACGTACGGAACACTAATTGTGCAAGTTCAACTTGCACTTGACCGGTTTTTTTTAGTATAAAATTGTTTTTTACAAGTTGTTTTTGATTGAACAATGCTTATCCTGGAAGATAACTCCTGTTAAGTAAGTTTAATATTATAATTTTTCTGTTCAGTGATACCAATTAGTATTTTACCATCTGCTTCATTAAGCAGCACAAATTTACTGTTCATTTTACTTGTAGAGTGTCCTGATGAAGGAAGAAATATATTCCGAAAGCTAGACTATTAACCAAGAGTTTTATTTGGCCAAAATCTTTTGACCGCTACCCTCACAATATTGTGAATTCTCTTTTTCACGAGTCGGTCACGACTACTTCTCCTGTCTATATATATATATATATATATATATATATATATATATATATATATATATATATATATATATATATATATATGTATATATATATATATATATATATATATATATATATATATATATGTATATATATATATATATATATATATATATATATATATATATATATATATATATATATATATATATATATATATATATATATGGGATTACAATTTAGTTAAAAGGCTAGATAAATACCAAAAAATCTGTCACATTCACTTTTTTCTACTTCTTTTCTAAAGGTCGCTCAAATAAGTAGTAATGTTACTATTTTGGTCGTATTTAAGGCTACATCATTTAAAGTAAACCATTTTCGTGTTTTTTTAAGAGTGACCTGAAATTTTTCGAAAGTTTCTGTGGTATTTGTATCATCTGAGAGTTAGGTTATATTTGCTTATGGAACCGCACCCACTTTTACTGCCCATACCCCATTCCTATACGTTAGTATCAGCTCCACCGTACTCATATTTTTTAATGTTAGTCAATAAAATCAATTTTGTCCTACCAATTTCTGCTTAGACCCCCCAAATATCTTCTTGTGATCGCTGTCTTCATCTAAGAGAATTTCAAATTAGTTTTTGACTTCATAGCTAGACATTAGAATCTGTGAAAAAAACCAAAGAATCTATAAAAGAGAAAAAAAGACTATACGAAAAATGGCTGAATACAAAATCAGAAGAAGATCTACAGAAATATAAGAGAAAAATGCAGAAAACGAGGAGGATGATAAACAAAGAAAAGGACGAGAGGTGGGAAAAACCGTGCGAACATGTAGAATAGTATATAGGAGGAACTAGAATCACAGAGTCATGGAGAATAATTAAAGCATTAAGGACTAACAATAGAGAGAAGACGTATATAGAGTACGAGGCTGGTTTGAAAACTCCGTGCAAAGTCCGAGAGATGGCACCACCGGCGCGTATCGAGGTCATGTTTAGTTAGTAGCATCTCTTGAATGAACGCACACCAAGTTTCAGCCATATTGGTCTATTTCTTTGTGTTTGGCATTCGTGTGAATCAAGGAAGTCGAGTAATTTTCAAGAAATGGACGAAAAAGAATTTTGGGGGGTGATTAAACATTACTTTATGAAAGGCAAAACGCCTCAGGAGACTAAAGAGAAGCTTGATAAACATTATGGTGACTCTGCACCTTCGATTAGAACAGTTTATAAGTGGTTTCAAAATTTTCGGACTTGCCATATGGGCACAAGTGACGCTGAACGTTCTGGACGGCCTGTAGAGGTTAAGACTCCAGAAATCATTGATCAAATCCATGATATGGTGATGGATGATAGAAGAGTTAAGGGTACATAATATTTTGCATAAACATTTGGACATGAGAAAGCTATCCGCAAGATGGGTGCCGCGATTGCTCACGCTTGACCAAAAACGGAATCGTGTGAAGTGTTGCAAGGATGGTTTGTAGCTGTTCCAGAAGAATCCGGAGGACTTTAAGCGTCGTTTCGTCACTGTGGATGAAACATGGATACATTACTAAACTCTTGAGACCAAACAACAATCTAAACAATGGGTTACCAAGGGGGAATCTGCACCAAAAAAGGCGAAGACCGTTCCTTCGGCCGGAAAGGTTATGGTGACTGTCTTTTGGGATTCGCAAGGGATAATCCTCATCGACTATCTGGAAAAGGGTAAAACTATTACAGGAGAATATTATTCATCGTTACTGGACCGTTTGAAAACCGAGCTGCAAGAAAAACGCCCGCGATTGGCCCACAAGAAAGTCCTTTTCCATCACGACAACGCACCAGCACACACTTCAGCAGTTGTGGTCGCAAAATTAATGGAAATAGGATTCCAACTCGTTTCACATCCCCCCTATTCTCCAGACTTGGCTCCCTCCGACTACTATTTGTTCCCCAATTTGAAGAAATGGCTGGCGGGACAAAGATTTTATTCAAACGAGGAGGTGATTGCAGACACTAAAGGATATTTTGCAGACTTGGACAAATCCTATTATTCGGAAGGGATCAACAAACTAGAACATCGTTGGACGAAGTGTATAAGCCTAAAAGGAGACTATGTTGAAAAATAAAAAAGGTTTACCCCAAACACATAAGTAGTTTTTATTTTTGCACGGACTTTTCAAACCAGCCTCGTATATCTCAGAAAGCGAGTGGGAAGAATATTATAAGAAGCTGCTAACAGAAGACAGACAAAAATTCCAAGAAGAGAACCTTGAAGAAGAACAGAATAAGGAAATAAAAGAGATAGAATTAAGCTATGAAGAAGTAAAGAAAACAATAAAAACACTCAAAAATAATAAATCTGCAGGGCCTGGAGGTGTGGCAAATGAAAGGATTAAGTACGGGCCTAATAAATTACATCGAATGATGAGAAACATGTTCCACAGAGCGATAAATGGAGAAAAAATACCAGAGGAATGGTCAAAAGCTTATATAGTATCTATATTTAAAAAGGGAGACCGCAGAAAATGCACAAACTATAGAGGCCTAAGCATAATATCGAGTATGGGACGTTTGTATGGAAAAATTATTAAAAATATCATGGAAGAAAATATAAAAGGAAAAATTGGAGAAGACCAAATACCCTATAAAACAAACAATGGAAAAAAAAACTGGCTAAGAATAGAAATGTTCATCTAGCCTTCATAGACATAAGAAAGGCCTATGACTCAGTACCAAGACAAAGATTATGGAACGCAATGAAAGAAATAGGCATTGACAAAGAACTAATATACGCAGTAAAAGCTCTCTACGAAAACAACACAGTTAACATAAAAATAGGACATAAAATAGGGAAGAGACTCCAAACATCAAAAGGCCTACTACAAGGATGCTCTACATCCCCAACACTATTCAAAATATACCTCGAACAAATATTAAAAAAATGGAAGCAAAAAATGTAGTGGAATGGGATTCCCAATAGGAGAAGATTACTTATATACTCTAAGTTTCGCAGACGACCAAGTAATCATAGCGTAAGATGAGGAAGACCTCAGTTATATGGTAAGAAAACTGAAAGAAGAATACACTAAAGCAGGATTAGCAATAAACTTTGATAAAACGGAATATCTAACAACAAAGGAGGGAAACGTGGAGAATCTAGAAGTCGATAACGAAACAATAATCAAAGGAACCGATAGAAGAAGAGATTAAAGCTAGATTAGGACAAACGCGGACATGCATAAGACAATTTAATTCGATCCTGTGAGACAAGCACTTTACAAAGAGAAACAAAACACGCATATACAAATTAATAATACAAAGCATAATGACATACGGGTCACAAACATAGACGATCAACAAAAGAAATAAATCTAAAATTAACGCGGTAGAGATGGAGTATTGGAGAAGATGTTGTAGAGTGACACGTATGGAGAGAATAACAAATGAAGAAATAAGAAGCAGAATGAACATCAAAGAGAACGCATTAAACACCATTGAAGAAAAACGATTAAAATGGTATGGACACATAAGATGGAGCGAAGATATTAGGTGGATAAAGAAAATAACGGAGTGGAGCCCTATAGGGAGAAGAAAAAGAGGAAGATCCAGACGATCGTGGAGAGACGATGTGGACGAGGCTATGGAGGACAGGGGTCTAACAGATGAAGACTGGGAAGATAGAAACGGATGGAATCAAAGGCTGAGAGAAGGAAGACAGCGTCAGCTGTAGAAATTCCTTGATATATATATATATATATATATATATATATATATATATATATATATATATATATATATATATATAGCGCTAGACATTCAGCATTCGGTATTATAACTTCTATTTGTGCACATATATTTTCTTGTGTATTTTTTTCGAGAATAGAGGCCCTCAAGAAAAGAAGTACATCCCAGTAGAATTTTACTATCACACCATATGGTTGAATATTTCTTTAACTTTTAATATTACTACTGGCGCAATTACAAACGAAAATTTCATACACCTTCCTCTCAACATCTGCCTTCTTATTTTTGAACTGAACATTTATGCTTCGTAAAAATTGGAGTATTTAATTAAGCAACCGTTGACGAGAAAGTACACATCGAAAACTGACGTGTATTAGTATACAAAAGAAATATGTAGGAAGTTAATTAATTTATATCTTTCTAATAAATCGGAGGATTAGAATAGATTATGTGTTTGCTACGTATTCAGATTGCAGTGTCCATTTGCCATGAAAAAAAAGAAATAATGCAATAAAATGTCGAAATTATGTAGGTAATTAGATTTTTGTTATAAAAACAGAACTAAACAAAGAAAGGAATATAAACGCAATTTTGATTCAATGGAAAACAAATAAAAAGAAGACAGCAAGTTTATTTTTAGTGTTCCGTACGAAACACTTATAAGATCACTTCGGTGTCTGTCTGTCTGTCTGTCCGTCTGTCACACCCGATTTTCTCCGAAACTATTTGCCATAGAAAGTTGAAATTTGGTGATAATATCGGAATTGATCGCCTCATCAGAGCCATGTAGTTTTGAAAGTTAAATTTTGACTTAAGGGGTTAGTTTTGGGGAGTGAAATCGGAAGCGAAAAAAAATTTTTTTTACTAGATAATCGAGGGTGGTGTCAAATGAAAGCTTGTGAAAACACGAGTAAAATATATATATATATATATATATATATATATATATATATATTATATATATATATATATATATATATATATATATATATATATATATATATATAATGTAATATTTGCGCGCACTTTTCTTTGTAATATTTTTAAAAAATCGCGAAAAATCGCTGTCCACCCACCTTATCTCGAAAAGTACTTATCAAAAAATTTTAAAAAAAATTCTGGAATATTCTCCACGGGGTGTAGATTGAACGAAAATTATCACGAGTGCATTACCTGTGTAATATATTAATAAATAAATAATTAATCCGGTATGTAAAAAAAAAAACAGAAATTTCAAGGTCATCAATTTTCAGTAAAGATTGGAAATAAACTTTGTTGAAAACTCATTTGGGGTGTGTTTTGTGAAGTCACTTTTTTTTTTTTTTTTTTTTTTTATTTGGTCTAGCACACGTACTGCAGGGAAGTCCCTAAAGCGCTCCAGGAGCGGCACGAGTGCGGAAAAAAGCGATTCACGTTGTTCTTGAATCGCCGTAAATTGTACTCGGTGGGAAACACAGCGCTGGGCAAATTATTCCAAAGGGATGACGTTCTCCATATAAAAGATTGCTTGAAAAGCGTCGTACGCGGAGTAACAAGCTGAACCTCATACGGATGCGAAGCACCAGCGCGACGTGTATTTCTAACATGCACCGCTCTGGGAGGAATTAAGCGGGCTACATCCTTCGAACACTCTCCATGAAAATACTTGTAGAACAGACTCAAGTCGCCAACCGTTCTTCGATGTTCCAGCGAATCAAGGCCGCCGGTCAATTCCGGGTCCCCAATCAGACGGACCGCTCTTCTCTGAACAGAATCCAACAATTGCAGTGTATGTTTGGGAGCGGAGCCCCAAACGTGGGAGCAGTATTCCATAGTTGGTCGAATTTGGGCTTTGTAAAGAATTAACAGTTGCTGTGGGGTGTAAAGCTTTCTGGTTCTAAATAATATTCCCAATTTTTGAGAAGCTCTACTTGCTATGCCTGCAACATGTTCATGCCAAGACATATTTGCTCCCAAACTAACGCCCAACAAATTGAGCGACGATGCTAGGGGAATGGAGTGCCCCGACATAACTATGTCGGGTTCAGCAACGTTAACTTTTTTAGAAAAAAAACTGCCGCTTGGGTTTTTGTAGCGTTAAATTCCACTTGGTTACTGTCACCCCAAGATAGAATTTCTTCCAGGTCTTTGTTAAGTTGAACGACCTCCTGCTGTCTGCGGATATTCGCCTGAGCAGCCGATGTCCGAGCGTTCAAGGTGAATGAAGAGACTAGCGTACTGTCATCTGCAAAGCTATAGATTGGATTCCCGGTCTTTTCCAGCAGATCGTTAATGTAATGAGAAAGAGAGTAGGAGACAGTATGGAGCCCTGGGGCACACCGGCGTTGATAGTGAGGGTGTTAGAAAGAAATCCGTCGACCGCCACTCGTAAAGAACGCTCTCTGAGGAAACATGAGAGCCACAAACAGAACCTTTCAGACATACCATAAGAGCGCAACTTAGCCAACAGTCCATCGTGCCAAACACGGTCGAATGCCTTGGATATGTCAAGAGCAACCGCTCGAGATTCTCCAAAATGTTCAATTGCGTTGTTCCAAACATGTGTTACATAAGTCAGAAGATCTCCTGTTGATCTATGTTTACGAAAACCATATTGGTGATAGCTAATAATATTGAATCGTTCAAGATATTTTAGAAGATGCTCATTGATAACCTTTTCCATGACTTTCGATATTATTGAAAGCAGTGCAACTGGTCGGTAGTTATTTGGTAAGGTCTTCTTACCTTTTTTAGGTATCGGCTGAACCGTGGCACATTTCCAGCAGGACGGAAATATTCCCTTTCTGTAGGATAGGTTAAAAAGTCTACAGAAAACTGGTGTTAGTTCCCTTGCACAGTTTTTGAGAACTATGGCAGGTATTCCGTCAGCGCCAGAAGCCTTCTTGGTGTCTAGCTTCATTAAAATACGCTTTATGATGCGCTGTCTGAAGACAACATCGGGCATCCTTGACTGCAATATGGGAATAGTAGGCTGATCATTTTATACTTCCGTTACAATATTTTTTATTTTAAAAGCAATCAATGTACGGAACACTAATTGTGCAAGTTCAACTTGCACTTGACCGGTTATTTTCAATTTAGCTTTACAATATGTAACCACATATGGGTGGTTTAAGACACTGTTAAGGGTTCGGATGGGGGTGAGTCATGGGCCGTTGTTTAGACGACCTCAGCCAAGCTTTCGACTGTATCTATTCTGTTACAAAAATTAAAATGTTATGACATTTTTTTATCGGCGTAGCACAAGCGCGGCAGGAAAATCCCTAAAGCGCTACAGGAGAGGCGCGTGTGCGGAAACGGCTATTAACGTTGATCTTGAATCGCTGTTAATTCTATCCAGTGGAAAACACAGTCCTGAGCAAATCATTTCAAAGGAATGAGGTTCTTCATATAAAAGACTGCTTGACAAGGATTGATAAGCTGGACATCATACGACGTGTATTCCTAGCATGAATCGGAAGGAATTAAGCCGGTTACATCCATCGAACACTATCCATGAAAATACTCAAGTCGCCAGCCGTTCTTTGATGTTCCCAGAAATCAGGGTTGTTGGTCACATCTGGGTCTCCAATCAGGTGAATAGTTTTCTTTTGAATCCAACAAATGCAGCGTGTGTTTGGGAGCAGAGTCCCAAACATGGGAGCAGTATTTCATTTTTGGTTGGATTTGAGCTTTGTACAGAATTAACAGTTGTTTTGTAGTTTAAAGCTTTCTAGTTCGAAATATTATTCCCAACTGTTGAGACGTTTTCTTTGCTACACTGTTCATGGTGAGACATATTTGCTTCGAGATTATCGCTCAGCAAACTAGAGGAATAGAGTGCCCCTACATATCTAAGTCACATTTAGCAACGTTAACTTTTTTAGAAAAAGTTGCCACCTAAGTTTCTGATGGTGAAGGTGTTTAGAAAGAGATCCGTCGACTGCCATTCGTGAAGAACGCTCTCTAAGGAAATACGAGAGCTATAATCAGAATTTTTCAGACATGCCATAAGAGCGTAACTTAGCCCGCAATTTATCGTGCCAAACACGGTCGAATGCCCTACATAGATCAAATGCAACCGCTCGAGGTTCTTCATCAACTAAGTTGTTTCAAACATGTGTTACATAAGTTAGAAAGTCTTCTGTTGATCTTTGCCTAGGAAAGCCAGCAGAAATTGATGGTCGCTAATAATATATATTACCCACAATATTGTTTATTTATAAAGAGGCACTTTGATAGAATTCTAAGAACGAGAAGAACGAGAATCGTGGATCTCTTACTAGAAGCAGAGGAGCCGGGTGCTGCTGGACTGTCTCTGGGTTTGGTAGGGATTCTTCCTTTTACAGCAGAATCCCCTCCGTTTTTTAAAAACTTTAGGTACACTAGAATATAACATCACACAATAGAAACGAAAAGAGTCACAAATAAACGAGATCAAGCTCAGGTAGCAAATACACATAAATCATATAAAAACTTATTCCTTAGAATAGTTGGGTATAGTCATTATAAAAAACATAATAGATACTTTTTTTAATGTTTTGAACTCTATACAAGAACAGAGAACTAAGAAACGAGCTCGAAATCGGGACGGAGTTTTTGAGAAATCACTTATCCTGAGAAGTCCCGTTTCTCGAGACTCAATGTACTTTTTCTCAGCTACCATATTTGATATAGTAAAGATTTTTTTCTTAGTAATTAAGGACATGTCCCTGAAAATTTTGAGCGACACAGCTTCTTCCGTAAGTTAAAAAATATCCTTTTCCATGACTTTCGATATTATTGAAAGTAGTGCGAGTGATCGGTAATTGTTTGGCAAGGTCTTTTTGCCCTTTTTGAATATCGGCTGAACTCTAACGCATCTCCATCCATCCACCAATATCCTTCCATAAAGAGAGATCCCATTTGGTTCGTAAATCTTATATTAGTAACAGTAAACCAACAGTTCTGTTAAATGGCCACCTTTACTTACTCACTTATCTTAAGAAGAGTATCATTGTAGCCGGCATACCATAAAGGTCAATACTGGAGTCGATATCAGTTATAATTAAAATCCATTCGTGTTATATGCCGATAACGTAAATATACTAATAACCTGATACACTATTAATCCAAAACCTCAGACTCAGACGAAAAGTTTTATAGATACAAATGGCAAATATCGACACTAACGTAAAACTTGACGCAAATCAAAACTATACATAATCCCATAAATAAACCACTACATTAATTTATTTCGAAGGACCATAGTGCTTACAATGAGTGTAGTTGGATGAGTTAGGATGCATGTAATAAACAGAAAACTCATGTATGAGAAACTGACGCTCGGCAGCTTGAACACCTAGAGCAGGGGTGGGCAACCTATGGCACGCGTGCCATCTCTGGCACGCCAAGCAATTTTGAATGGCACGCGTACCTGTTCAAAGTTTACACATTTATTCTGTAATCTGACATGTTTCGAAATTAAGTAAATAATCGAAGACAGTATTGCTTTAACGGTACAAACAAAAACGATATATTATATAGGTCACTAGGTATTATTACCAAAAAACTACAAAATATATATTTTGTAATTTATAATTTTACTGAATGCATTGGTTTGGCTTTAATTTCGGCAAGTATTAAAGACGGCAAGCCTCAAAATATAAGCCTAGGCAAAAACACAAATAAACGTCCTCAATTCAGATCAAAAGAGCCGCTATAAGGCGGTTTTTGTTTGACTTCACTTCAATCGTTCCGACGCGCGCCGCAACTCTTTTTATATTGCCGAACTTTAGTTTTTGATAGATTTAACTTCTAGGCGGCCCTTTGATTGCAATGGGCACGTTGTAGATAATAATTTTTGTTCTAAGAAATTTAATAAACGTAATTATTGGAATTTTCTGGAAACATTATTTTTCTATATATAGCAAGCGGCTACACGTTTGGATCATTTAGTATAGAAGTAAAATCCGTTCTAGTCAAGAGTCGCCGAAAAGTTTAAAAATTAAAATTACGTTGAGTTATGGCCGCGAAGAAACAGAAGGTAGACGTTCGAGCATTTCAAACTTCATGGACAACAGATTACGGTTTTGTACAGCAAAACGATCGGTCCATTTGTGTCCTATGTCGGGAAACCGTAGTTTTCCGGACATCTAGTGTTCAACTACATTTCCAGATTAAACATGAATCTTCATTTAAAGATAACGCTGATAAAAGGGAGGCAATACAAAGAGCAAGTAAACAATACGAGAAACAGTCAACATTCTTTAGCAAAGTTTTCCAAGGAAAAAAACAGGTAACTAAATGCAGTTTCAAAATTGCACAATCGTTGGCACAAAAGGGTAGGCCGTTCACTGATGGAGAATTTATGAAGCAAACGTTTTTGAGTACTGGCGAGATTTTATTCGACGACTTGCCCAATAAGGATACAATATTGGCCAGGATTAGGGATATACCGGCATCAGCGCGGACCATCGAGAGACGAATTACCGAAATGACACAAAATGTCCAAAAACAGCAGAGAGACGCTATCAAACGTAGTTTTGTATTTAGTGTAGCATTGGATGAAAGTGTCGATATTAATGACATTGCCCGTCTGGCAATCGTTGCGCGATACTTCGATGATGGCAGTGTGTATGAAGAGCTGATTTGTCTGCTTCCATTGCAGGGAACTACAAGAGAAGAGAATATATTTTCAGAATTTGTTAAACATTTTGAAAAGCGGAACATTGATTTAAATAAAATTTTTTGCGTAACGACAGATGACACTCCTGCTATGATTGGGAGACATAAAGGATTTGTTTCCCTTCTTATTGAACACATGGGTCGATCAGTTTTGAATTTTCATTGCATAATTCACCAAGAAAGTTTGTGTTTAAAATCCGTGATGGATAGGGTGGTTAAAATAGTTAACTACATTGTCGGTCGTTGTTCAATCATCCATAGACAATTTAGGGCGTTTCTGCAGGAATTAGAAAGTGCATATTCAGATATACTATTGCACAACAATGTGCGCTGGCTCAGCCGTGGTAAAGTGCTTTCTAGATTTATGCAATGTCTGGGCGAAATTAAATCGTTCTTGTTGGAAAAAAATCAAGTGGATGCTTATCCTGACCTAGAAGATAAGAACTGGATCTGTATGTAAATGTTTCTTACTGATATTACAAACCATCTCAGTGAACTCAAGTTAAAGTTACAAGGTTCAGGCAAATTTAAAAACTTATATATCCAGTGTCGACGATGGTGCACTAATAGACGAAATTCTTAAATATATGACTAATTTAAAAGAGGAGTTTATCGAGAGGGGTCAGGATTTTGATAAACATGGTCCTATGTTATGTTCGCTTTTTTAATCAAACCAGATTTAATGGAATTTTCCAGCAGTTGCTTTGACATATCTCTTTTCTCATAGATGGACATTAATGATTTTTTGCATTGGTCTAAAGCTGTCGAGCGCTGGCAGCTTGTACGGAGTAACAAATAATAAAATATAAAACATTGATTGAACTTATGGTTAATTAAAAGCTACACCAATAGGATAATGTAAATTGAACAAATTGTAGTGTATAATTTAATAAATTTAAAGCTTTTAAATCTCAGTGCTAGTGAAGTGCAGTGAAATTAGAATGGTGTAAAAAAATGTGTACATAAATTAGAACAAGAAAAACGAATATGTATATACAGTCCCTGGCCAAATTATTAGACGTACTGTATTTTTTATAGTAATTTTATGTTTCTTAAGAGTTTTTATGCAATAATGGTATATTTAAACTACAATATTATTGATTTTTATTTAAAAGAATTGTTGTAGACTACATATTTGTATTTATTTTTAACATATGGCAACACTGTGTTGACAAAGTGATACATGAACGTAAACAAGTACAAACCTGTATCAGTCGCGATCGGAAAATCGAGTCAGGTACGGACGTGTTTCTGTAGCTTTATGGACTGTGTTTGTTTGTTTAACAGTTTTATACTACTCAGTTATTAGTTTATTTTGTATGCAGTGTTTTAAAAAAGTAATTGGACTATTTTCATTATGGGTAGAAAAGGCGATCTTTCACCACGTAAAAAAGCTGAAGTGAAGGCCCTTGTGATTGCGAAAAACATTTACAAACCGAGAAATATCACGAAGATTGGAGGTTTCTGAAGCTAGTGTACGACGCATAAAAAAGAAAATTGAGGGAGGGGGGAGGGAAGGAATTAAGCCCGAAAAGAAAGAAAAGATGCGGTAGAAAACCAATTTTCACTCCACGGTCAGAGAGATGTTTGAAGAAAATTTGTGTAGAAAACGGATTTGCTACCGCAAAGGTAATAAAATCACAACTCCAGGATGCTAGCGTAAATGCTTCTGAGCGCACTGTTCGAAGAAAATTGAAAGAATTAGATTTTAAGGCCTGTCGCCCCGCCAGGAAGCCCAAGTTAACAGCTGCAATGAAAGCAAAGCGCCTGAAGTGGGCCAAACAATGGCAAAACAAAGATGTGGACTTCTGGAGATCGGTAAGATACAGCAATTTAATCAATAATTGATACATTATTATCATTTTCAGTTAAATAAAGCAAATAAACATGGAAGTTTATATATTTTTCCTATTTTTGACAGGTCTGCTTCAGTGACGAAAGCACATTCGAAATTTTGCAGAATAAAGCTCAGTATGTGCGTCGTCGTCATGGAGAAAAGTTTCAATCCTGATTGTGTCGTCCCGACGGTTAAACATCCCACCAAAGTGATGATTTGGTCAGTCATCAGCGGCAAGGGCACTGGACGTCTGTACGTCGTCAAAGGAATAATGAGGCAAGATCAGTACAAAGAAGTATTACAAAATCGGTTGATTCCGCAGCTCAGAGAATGGTTTCCAAATGGGGAACCATTCACTTTCATGCAAGATGGAGCTCCCTGCCACACTGCTCGGTCTGTTAAAGCTTTTTTGGCAGAAAAAAATATCCCTCTGTTGGATTGGCCGGGTAATAGCCCTGATATGAACCCCATTGAAAATGTGTGGGAGCTGATGAAAAGAGAAGTGGCTAAAGATGTGATTACCAACAAAACCCAGCTCCTAGAAAAGATTATTTCATGTATGGAATCATCATCCTCAAATGCAGGAGACAGTGCAATCTTGCATTGATAGCATGCCGCGCAGAATTAAAGCTTTGATAGCGGCTAAAGGTGGCTCAACTAAATATTGACTTTTACTAACATTAATTTCACTTTTCCTTAAAACTTAATAAACTTATGCTTTTTCTAAATTAATGCTGTTTTATTTATGTCAAATAAATAGGTAATTGATTGGATAATATAAAAATAAAAAACAAATCAATTTAAAATAATAAAACGGTACAATATCACTCGGTAATTAATATTTTACATGAAATCTTGCAGTGCGTCTAATAATTTGGCCAGCCGTGCCCGCGGCTCCGCTCGCGTTAACTTGATTCACTACTATCGTCACTGCTTATTCCTTATGTTACCTAACGTAATAAAATATCTGCCATTATTTCCCCTTATCTCCCATTAATTCTCCTTATCTCCCATTATCTCTACATAATTTCCATTATCTAGGCTTATCTCTGCTCATCTCCCCATTGTGTCTCCTTATCTTCCATTATTTCTCCTTATCTCCCATTATCTCACCATAGCTCTCATTATCTACACTGATCTCGGCTTATCTCCCTTTATTTCTCCTTATCTCCCATTACTTATATTTATCTACCATTATCTTCCCTTATCTCCCGTTATCTAGGCTTATATAGCATATATGTATAAATTTATAAAAACACGTAAATCGGATAAGTGGTTCTCAAGTGATAAGCGCACCAACGGACAGACAAACAGACAGAGAGACGTTGCATTTTATATATATTATATTCTTTGCAACATGATATTGTTCCATATTTAATGATTTAGGCAGTGTATTGCAAGGAGAACGCGCTAACGGTAACTTTTTTTCCGACTTGATTCACTATTATCGTCACCGGTTATTCTTTATGTTACCTAACGCAATAAAATATATCCTTTAACCTGGCCAGAGAACATATGTATGTTTAAAAAAAGCAGTAAATCGGATAAGTGATTCTCCAGTGATAAGCGCCCTATTGGCAGACAGACAGACAGGCAGAGAGACAGGCAGACAGACAGACAG